>VXBW01008054.1:1299957-1372808 GCA_013400375.1 Thinocorus orbignyianus | reverse complement strand
TTTTTTTTTTTTCCCCTGCAAAACCACACCTTTCTGTTTCTAAGAACAAGGCTTGTTCTCGGCACTCCTGCACCTGCCGTGAGGAGAAATGCTGCATTTCCTATTGTAGAACTATTGGAACTTCTGTTCCTTGTAAGAAAGAGGCTGCCAGTAAAAGGGTAATACACTGGACCAACTCATTTCACAGTAGAATTTCATTCTACTTGGTTGTCTGGTTGGTTTTTTTTGCACTTTGCTAAAAGTGCACTCTAGGGTGACAGCATCATCTAAAGGCTGATGTACACCTGCTATACAAATCTTTTGGTCTCTTTCTCCATATGACTTCCTATCCTCTTCTGACTCATTTTTCCCTTTTATAACAGATCTACATGGACTAGGGATGAACCTCTCAACATCACTTCTCATTTTCAAGCAAACTAAATTTTTACTCATAGAGCATTAAACCTCAAAGGCAATTTTTCTAGTACAAAAACAAACTTGTACCTAACTAAGCTACAATAAACCAGTCATTGCTTTCCCTACTGAGAAACAGGAAGAGTTCCCCTCTGGCTATTGAGCTCCATCAGTCCTCATAACCTATTTCAGCAGCCTGTTCCAAAGGTATTTTAACTAAATTTATATAAAACGTCCTTTCTGTTTTTCACTGGTATATTAGTTTCTTCATATTCTGCTCTCAGAGGTCTCACTGGTGATATACAGATCTCTGGGAGCATTTCGTATCCACTGCAGGCATTCTGCAAGTGTGCAAGAGCAGTGGAGTCCTGGTTTCTGGTCAGCAGATTTTACATGAGTGAACAAGAAATTGCTTCTTGCATCTAAGACTTTATGAACTTGTCTATGGAAAAGGTGAGGAAGTGTATTACTTCGACATTTTATGTTCTGCTTTGGAGCAGGTGGTACAGGAGAAAACAGCACAGCATAAATTAGAGGTGGTAGCACATATAAAACTAGAGGAATAGTATACCAAAAATAATCAGCAATTGCGGATTACTTTTGGAAGCCAAGATACACTGTTTGCAAGGTTGGGCAAAATTGGGTGAAAGCGTTTGGTGGTATAGCTTGGCTACACACATTTAGGAGTAGCTTTCATGCGGCCACAGCCTGAATAAGAAAATGCTATTCAGGATATCAGTTCTACCTTTTCTAGCACATGCAAAATGCTAGGGCTCTGGGCTTAAGCATTAACACAGTATTTTCAGAGGACCAAAGCTTAAGCTCTGGAATACAAATTTTAAACAAGCGAAAGATTTTTGCAAGACAATGGAAGTGAGAGAGGAGCAAAGTGGGAGATGTTCTTATACTTTATGCTCCCAATTGAAAATTTGATTTTTTTATTTTTTTTTCGGTCCATGATCTGCAATGGTTTCACTGACTTCTGAGAAGCCTATATGCCTCACCGTTCCCACCTTACACCGTGGGCAATGACTGACTCACATCAGAACTAAACGAGAATACAAGTATTGCAATTAACATTTTTTTTTATTGTGAAGAGGAGGAAAATAATCAAATCTGCATAACAGTTTTGAGAAGAGATGGCATATATTAGACAGCTACGTTTAACATTTTTCACTAGTTAAAATTTACATTGTCTGCATATTCTTCCTCTTTCACAACCTCTGATGAAGGTCAGGTATGTTGCAAGTTTAGCACCTCTCCTGCAGGCACCTTGTGGTTAAAAACAGCTAGCATCTGGCTACGGAACCCCTTTGTCATGGGTGCTCTGTATGACCTTCAGTGAGCCAGAGCAGACCTCAGGGGAATTATTGCTTGCACAGAGGATCAGCTCACAACCATCACATTCAAGTCTGCTCCTGCTCTGCCTCTTGGGATTTTGCTCTTCGGATCTTAGCAATATTTAATACATTGATATTTCTGAGACACTTTTGTATAATAACATTTCAGGCCATAAATTCAGACAGATCTAGTGGGGTCACATACAAATTAGAGCTGTCTCTTCAAGATGTATGAAGTTCAGCCATAGTTCACAGCCACAGTGACTGTATTTTCCAAAGCATCCTGTGCAATGTGATAACATGAGCTTCTCTCAGCCAGCAAAAAGGAATAACAAGATGTCACCGTGGATATTATTTCTGAGAGGCAATGATAATTCACAAGCATTTGCGCAGATTACTGAGAACAGGTGTGCAGCAAAGTTGATTCCCCTCATTTGTATGAATAGGTGTATTAGGGTATTGTATCTTATCACGTTAATTAATTAGAGTGAATTGAGTTAAGGAGTTGACCAGTAACCAATTAAAAATTAATGAGGGGCCATGCAGTAAAAGTAATTCTTTATGCTGCAGTAGGTAAGCAGAAATACTCCTTTGTTGCTAAAAATCAGAGGTCCTTTGCCTTTTTCCCTGCAATAGCTGAGTGAACTCACAGAGTATGGTGGGAAGGCATTGATGTCTAGCTTTCTCTAAAAGTTTTAGGCATATCTGAAGGCATGAACATTAACAAAACCAACAAAACCTCCAATTTCAGGTTCTGCACATAGGCAAAATATGTAAGGAATGAATAAGCATTCCAGGCGCCTGGAGGAGCACAGCTAGACTAGCAAACCTAGATTTACACATTTTGCTTTCCTATGGCCCACTGGCATTATCCAGAAAAATCCTTCAAATGATCTAGAATGTAAGAGGGCCAGCTCAAACCGTTCTGGGTAGCAACAGTAAAAAGCAAGTCCATTGATGATGAATTTTCCTTTTTTTTTTTTTTTAGTACATTTAAACTGTAGTTTTGAGTCACTGTCATGTACAAGTATATCCACGTAACACAAATAATATACTGCTTTAGTAACATGTGTCCCTTTGTGTTGCAATATTTGAATCACATAAGTTTTTCTGCACAGGCAGAGACCTGTGCAGCCCACCTCTGTGCCAAAATAGGCTTGTTCTCTTAAAATTATTCTGAAAGGATTGTCTCAACTGGTAGAAGTTTCAAGGCATGTGACTTCTCCCACTTCTCTTGGGCAGAGGATTTGATGAACTAACAATTTCTAGAGTTCAAAATAACATCTATATTTTCTTCTCAAAAGGTCACTCCACTGGCCTTTCTTTTGCTGAGGAATGCAAAATATGGTAGATAGTTTTCCCCACTGTTTATACAGCTTACTTACCTGTAGACAGCTACATGGAATCAGAGTGGTGGAAGTTAAAAGGGACCCACAAAGACCATTTAGTTCAATCCTTGCTCAAAGCAGTTAGAGCGGGTTGCTCAGGAACTTATCCAATAAGGTTTTGAATATATCCATGATGGAGACTCCACAACCTCCTCTACAACCTGTTCTAGGAATTCACCACCTTCACAATAAAAAGATCTTTTCCTCTGCTGAAGTGGACTTCTCTGTCTTTCAGTTTGTGTCCATTACCTCTTGTCTTCTCACTGGGCAACACTGAGAAGAGTCTGGATTCATCTTCTTTACTTCCCCCACGTCAGGTATCTAACACATGGATACAGGCGACAATATGCCTCCCTGCCCCAGGCACCACGCCTTCTCCAGGCTGAAGATTTCCAGCTTTTTCAGACTCTGCTTGGATAAGAGGTGCTCCAATCCCTTAATGAGCTTCATGGTCCTTGCTGGACTTGCTCCAGCATGTCAATGCCCCTCTTGTACTGAGGCCCAGTGCACTCCAGATAGAGCCTCACCAGTGCCAAGTAGAGGGCAAGATCCATTCTCTTGGCCTGCTGGCAATGCTCTCCCTCATGCAGGCCAGGAGGCCATTTGCCTTCTGTGCTGCAAGAGTACATTATTAGCTCACGTTCAACTTGGAGTCCACCAGGAGCCCCAGGTGCCTTTCTGTCAAGCTGCTTTCCAGACAGTCAGCCCCAGCATCTACTGGTGCATGGGGGTGCTCTTCCCTGGGTGAAGACTTGGCACTTCCCATTGTTGAATTTTATGAGATTCCCGCAGGCCCATTTCTCCAGCCTGTCCCTCCAGCACAATCATCTGGTGTATCATCCCCTCCAGATCTTCCTCTGGGCAAAGAGCATGCATTAGACCATGCAAGCCTGTGATCCAAATCTGGTTGAATTGCATTTGAGATCAGTCTTCTCTTGGCCCAATTTGTATTGGTCAACTGACACAAAAAGATCTCAATAAGGTTTCTGACAAAAGTGGTAGGCCTCGCAAAGGCTGCGATGAAGACAGGGATCCTACTGGCATAGATGCACCTTACACTTGTAACAGGGTAAGTACCCTTTTATTTCTTTTTTTAATTCATAATAAAAAAACCTCTTCTAAAATTGCACAGAAGGAGGGGGTGGGGATGGACTGTTTTTCAAAAGTACAGAAAAATCAGGAAACTAGGAGAATAATGTGCACTGATCATTTGCTCACTTTGTGGCTATGGGTAAGCCTTTCATCTTCACGTCTCCCATTTGATGCAAATACGAAAGCTGATGTGAAACAGTGATCTTAATGGAAAACAGACAGTGCAGAGTTGATTTTAATTTAGGTTTAAAATCTCATTCCCACCTCCCCTGATCCATATTGTCCACTTGTCCTACAAGTGGGCAAGCAATTTTCTCAATAATGAGCTTCTCCATAACAAATGCCTCTTTTTTTTTTTTCTTTTTTTTTTTTGGCAGCAACATTTTCTCCAACACAGGTAATTTATATTAAAGAAGCCATCCGCCTTTACAATTCAGCTCACTTAAGTCACAGGTTGGTTATACACCAAGTAGCCTCCTGTACCCACTGTATCCTGGAGGACGCACAGTGTTCTAGCATGTTGGCAGCAAGGGCAGTAGTGGTAGGCCAAGGTATTTATGACCAAATACATCCTACATGACAAATAACTAAGAAAGGCTCAGATAGAGCCACTACAGACTAATCTTGGCACTACTAAGGGGTAACAGTAAAGCAGTACAGTAGGATTCATACAAGACAGAGAGGTTTCCCACACACAAAAATAGAACCAACCCTGAAACTGAAACCCTCAGGGTTGATGCTTAAGAGGATGACTCAGCTTTGTCACCTCTTCAAAATACAAAATATTAGATTTAATATTCCTGAAGTATTTCAAAACAAAGAGTCATAATGTTGTCATGAATCACTAGTGCTATTTCCTGAGTGATGTTGACATTTTCTTGGAAGGCATTCATACAGATACCACTCAGGCTCAACTATGCTTAGTTTTTGAGATCAAACAGCACATTATCTAGCATGGCATAATGGAAAAAAAAAAAATCATTGTAAAGTTGTGATGAAATGGCTCAGAGCCAATACATGCCAAGTCCTGGTCAGGAAGAACGCAATGGAGAACTAAGGAAAAGTACAGAAAGAGAGATTAACAAAACGCTACAAAGAACCTTGTACTCCGAGATCCACATCTACAATGCATGGTATATAAACATACCCCTTGCTTACTGAGATTATAACCACAGTATGTGACAGAGCACTTGAAGGGCCTTCTGTATTCCAGGATAACCCCATAACGCAGCCAGGTACCTAAAAGCTTGGTCTCAGTCCACTTGAAATCAGACTACGAATCCCATACACGTTTATGGTAAGCAACATCAGAATTATGAGAGGAGAGATTCTGGGGCTTTCCTTTTAGAGCAAAGTTATGAAAAGAGATAAGACTGGAAAGCTGGAGACTGCCTAGGCAAATAGATAAACCCCTAGGGCTGCTCTAAATATGATGTACATCCACAGTTCACCAGGAATACCAGATAAGGAGCCTACAGCCAGCCTCAGTGGCATTCTTGCAGGAATGTAACACTGAAGGGCGGTTATTTCAGTCTTATTCTGCAGTAGAGACCTCTCCATACAGTTTTAGTATCCCTTTTACTTCAGCAGGTTGCAGGTAAAACATCTCATTGCAAAACCACACAAAGACCTCATGAGGACCGCATATTCTCCACTGTTCAGTACGTTGTCATCATTTAACCAACAACAGCAACCAGCAGCCACAGCTTAATTTCTTAAGAGACTAGAATAGCAGCTTCCAAGCTTTTATTCTGGAAACGCCCCTTTGGGCTCATGATATGGCTGTAGTTTAGAATTTCACTTTTGCAACTGAGTTTCCAGTTGGCTCCTGACCTCTTGCATCATTGCCATAATCGTAGGGTTCGGAATAGGCAAGTTCAGGAGTTCGTCTCCAAATTTTCAAGGTCATAAACTAAGAGATCTGATAAACACCAGGCAGAAGTCTGAAACCATCCTGGAAATATGAAGAAAGCAAAGATCCTGGCATACGTTGATGAAAAGGTAAAATCACAACAATTCAAGACAATTCCAAATCTACAGCTGGCTAATATAAGTGTGCCCTCCTGTCAGCACCTTGCAATCTCAAGACAGAGCAATTAGTAAAAGCCTTTTTATATATTTGCATTGTTTATAGAGAGGTACATGGTGTTCAGAGCTCAAAATTTGAAACCAACCAGGTGTCTTCTTGGCACAGAAGTGCTTTCATGATAAAAATCAAGCTGGAATATTTGGGTGGGTTGGGTTTTTTCCATTTTGTTTTGCTTTTAATAAGTCAGTATGACTGCAGGCCAAGATTAAACAGTGAGAAAGAACCGAAGTATTCTACCCAGCTTCACAGCGCCTGCAGGCTATGCCAGCTACAATACCTTTCAACACCATTCTGTGTCCCATTGTGAAGAACACAAAACTAAAAAGGCTTTTTGGCAAAAGTGGTTGAGACATTAAGGATAAAAGGAACAGTTTTTAGAGGAAAAATAAGAAAAGCCTTGGTGAAACAACCTGCAGCTGACACCATCTGCTCTAAAAGAGCAATGCCACTGAACTCCATAAAAATTATTTGGGGCAACTGCCATCTATAGGCAATGTCTCTTCTATTGTATTGTGCAGAAGCACTGGCTTTTCTTTGAGTACTCAGGCTTCTACAAAGAGCAGGCAAGACAGATGTTGATCATACAGCCTAAGGGATTTCCCTCTACCACTGAAATATGGAAAAGCATATAGTGATCATGTTTACAGGAGGTCTTCCAGTTCACCTGGGAATTGGAAACAGCAGACGTTTAAGAGAGAGGGAATGCTGTAGACTGAGTATATTGTTTCTACTGACTCAAAATGATCTATGTTGATACTTAATTTCCCCAAAATTAAACAGTTAGAGAATGAATAACTAAAACATATGACAACTGGTGATGATGGGTGCAGTGTGATCTAGTTACCACAGGGAATGGATTTGGAGTCAAAATATAAGGCCTAATCCTAGCCTTTCAGGCTTTAGTTTATGAGTCTTACTGGTTTCTTTTTGTGGCATCTTTATCCTTTTATCTAACTTCTCCCATGTGTAAAAACAGAAGATTAATTTTCATGAATGCTGGATATTTTTTTTAATTTTTTTTTGCCATAACTCTGCCTCCTGTTCTCACCTCTGGAGTTGCAGAAAGGTATTCCCATTGCTTTTCACCACTTACATGGAGATTCTTACACCTTTGTTTCACCCTGGAGACTTTAAAACCTAATTTCTCTTCAACTCCTGAGCCCAGTGTTTGTGCAGCACCTAACACATCTAATACAATAAACACCACCACCACAATACCAACAACAGCATATCCCCATGCAATTTAGCAATCACTTGTATTGTTTGGATTTTCATAATTTTCACTGAATTTCTTTCTTAAGATTCAATAGAAAAATTGCTTAAGCAATGATTTGACTGACAGAGTAGTTACGTTGTGAGATCAAAGGTATTTTGAATTTTTTTTAAGTTGTCAGTGTATATACATTACATTCTTCTGCCTATGTAGTTCTGATCTATGTGATACATAGTCTACTTCTAAAATCTTTTTGATGTGAACAATGATGATTGTTTTAACGGATATTATTAATTTCTTGTTTGCAGCATAATTGAAGTTATTTTGATTAAATCACTTGCATATTCATCGATCAATGGCAGGAAGGCTGAGAGAGTTTTTACAATGGTAGAACGAACAGAAAAATATTGGGGAGGGGAAGACAAACCACCCCAACACGTGGGAAACAAGCTCCAGGGCATTGTCCCTTCCCTGCCTAGGCACTTCATCATGATTCTGTGAGATTGCGCAAAGAGATAGCACCTTTCAGCCTGCCAAGTCCTAAATTATTGCACTTTATCATTATTTATTTTTCTTTCCATGTGCCCAAATCATGACACAAGTGTGAGTGAGAGACTCAGTGTGTGCATATGCGCACATACACATTGTTAATAGGATTATTCATAGTTGCGTCATAGTACTATTGGAGCTGCAGATAAATTAAAGTCTCTTCTCCCACATTCACCAGGCCCACAGTCCTAAATCCATAACCCACTGAAACCATGAAATCTGAAGTTGGCTGAAAGAGGGCTGTGGAAAGACCAGGAACTAAGCCTGGATTTGTGGAGGCCCACTCAAGTGCTCTAAAGGAGACACTATTCAAAAAAGAGATGGAAGTTAAAGCAGAGGGGAAGAGTGAAGGTATGGTTTTGCGTGATCTCAAACAGCTGAAATGAAGGACACAGGGCTCAATGCTTGAAGGAATTTAAGAGCTTTTAGAATTAGTAGGTTTTTTCTAGGAGCTGGTTTATCATTCATAGCGCTAAAGAGAAAGATTTTTTTGCAATGAATATAACGAGATGCAATGTGACAGAGCCACAGCTGCTGTCAATTGACAGTTTCACATGACTCTGCCAGAGTCAGGCCAACGTACATCAGCTGAGGATCTGTCCTGCACTGTGCTCATGCATTTGTTGCTCATATATTAAAAGCTAACCAGCACTTCTAGGCTAGAGAAGAAATTTAATTCTGGATTAGGAAAAATACAATTTCTCCCTTTCCAACACAATGAAAGATCATGCCAGAGCTGAACTTGAATCCAACACCTGTGGACTTAATTTTGATCCTGACACAGAGAAACTGTGTCATGTTGCAAAGTTCATAAGTTTAGTCCTTAAAATGAGGATGGTAATACTTCTCTGTGTCACTGAGGTACTGGAAACACATGTATGCATTTTTGAGATACATAGTTGCTAAGAAAATAGGGACAATGGTAACACTCGGAGAAGCTCTCCAGTGACAGTATTTTTACAAATTTAAAGTTCTAAACCAGAAAATAGAACAGTCATTCAAACACCAGAGCACAAAAACCAATGGAAATTGGGAAAGTAATGAAATCAGCCAGCTCATATTTGCACCTTCCTTGTCCTCCTCCTGCTCCCCAAGATTCTTGCAACATACTATGCAAACACACTCTTCAGTTGTTGGCTTCTCATACACTGGAAGCCTCCTGTGACATTTAAAGTTGGAACAATACTGTTTGGTTGAGTAAAATTTCAAGGTTCATAATAACTCATTCAAAACTCATTTCTGTAATAATATGTGGAAGAATAGACCTCTGAGAAAAATCTAAGAGCTGTTCTCTATATTCTGGTATAATTTAAAAATATTATTACGCTTACCTGAACTCTTCAGGCTATTAGGTGTATCTGGTATTGCAGATTACTGCCAATTGAGGGAGTTCATCACTGAAGCTTCTGAAATGAGGATGAGATACACCCCCTATTTGCTGAACATTCATGCTTTTCTGCAAATATAAATTTACTGTTATCTTATCTCAGGGAAAAGAAAAAAGTAGACATAAAAAAAAAAGGCTTGCAAGACAGTTCTGCTTTTCATTTAATTAAAATATCAATTTAAATAAAATAAAACTTCTGCTTCTTTTTGAGAAAACATTTAAATAGCAAACTCAATAGAAAAAAAAGAAATGAAAAAACATCTCTCTGTCTTCCCTCCTTCCTTCTAAACAGCACAGGTCAAACAGAGTTTATCTGATGCCTAAGGGCAGGTCACCTCTTTTAAAGGTGGTTGTGGTTTCTACTGTCACTGACCAGACCAGTTTTTATTCTAGAATTTGAAACACCTGGCTAGTTTCTGTACCAGTCTTTTCCATGAATTGGCCCTACCAAGTGTTTTCAGTACACCTACTTCCCTTGCACCAAGCAGCCAGACCAGAATAGAAAATTATTACCTTCACTGATATGGAATCAAAATGTGGTGTAAAACTTATCTCAGCGAAATCTGGGAAAATAATATGGTTCTTCATTAGCAGTTAGAAACTAATTCCACAAGCAAGACAATTAATTTAATTTCTATATTACTGCTGTGAAGCCATACTGTCCTGTTACAGCAGCTGGAGATTGGCCCAGAGGAACTGAAGCTCAAAGCCTTGATAGCAGGGCTAGAATCTATTAAGGCACTATTAAGGGAACTATCCTAGTTCCACTGCACCTGTCCACCTTCTGCCCTTAAATTAGTGACCAAACCAGATGTCCCGTTTTCCTCATCCTATGTCTATTATTTGTTTTTGTCTTTGTTGTTAAGAAGACCAAACCCATAATTTTCAGAGGCGAGAGACCAAAGCTGTGTGAATTCATGCCTCTGCCTCTGTCTTTTTTAAAATCTGCATTGTATTACCTAAAGAATCCACATACAAAGGAAAGCACAAGTCTGCCCAGAGAGGTAGCCACACAACAGTCAAAAGCCAAGCAATGCAGTTGCCAGCACACACTTATACTGTCTTCAAAAATCCCTATACAGTTACCTTTTATTGTACCCATTGACTAGAAGCCTCTTAGACAACATAAATAAACTACAGAAGAATGACTATTGTGGTCTTCTGGGTCATTCAGAAAGCACATCCCACATTTTAGAGCAGAAGCAGGGGAAAAAATGGCTAGAAATGCACAGAGAGGTCAGGTAGAGGTGATATCATGACAATAAGACAGGGTGCAAAGAGCAGATAGTTTTCAGTGCTGGTCTTTGAGCTCTGTGGCCATCTCCCTAAATAGCAGCTACAGCTGTCCTTGTCTGTAGGAGACTTAAACCAAGAAATGCCCTGAGGGCCAAGACAAGAATCTTGATTTTTAAGAAGCTGTGAGAAAAGAAGAAAACAAGTGGTGACATGGTCCAAAAGCAACAGCAGAGAAAGACATAAATAGCAATATTCTGACCCTTACGCAGGAATGATTTTGTGGCTACAGTGGCAGAGACAAAAAAGATAGCTGGTTAATGGGATCGACCTGATTGACAAGTTTTAATTTTTAACCTTTAAAAACAACTGAGACCAAAAGAAATAAGGACGTGCTGGATTCCGGGTATCAGAAATTAACTTTGGCCATAAAGCCCTCAATGTTTTGCCAAAGATGTTAGTTGTTACAATTGCCATCTTTGCTCAGGTAAAATGACCTCAGTGGTGTTACGGCAGCTATACACCCAGCAGAGAAGAATGATTTGCAGTGAAAATGCAGGCAGGATAAGCTGGCAGCCCTCAAGGGGCTGATTATAATCCACAGTGTGTAGTTTTGCAGCATAAGCAGTACAGGACAGACCCTTTCAGTCTGTTCTTGCTGTCGTGCGCTCTCAAAACTCCTGGGGTTCCCTGGCAACACTGTCTGCATTTGTTTTCGATATAGGTAGCCCTTGTACACGTAGCTCCATGGAATATTCCCAGCAGTAACGACTACTTTCCCAAGAAGGGCTTGTGGAATCACATGTGAGCTCGGCTTTAGCTGAATTATTCATGCATCGGAAGTTAAACACATGCAGAATCATGTTTGCAAGGACTGAGCCCAAGTTAGTATCTCTGTGTGGGGAAAAAAGCTCTGTTTGCAACTCTCCTTTTTCTGTCTTACAGGATACACATTTCACAGCAAGTACGAGTCTCCCCTTTTTATTAGGCCAAAATCAGAGCTGTTCTACTCATTTTATCATCAAAGGAAGCATAGCTGTTTTGTGGGAGGAAGCTATTATTTCTTGTCATACCTGCAGGAAAATGGAAAACATTTGAGATTTTTGTTTAAGAAGACATGATTTTCACAGAAAGTACTAGTGTCTTTTCTTATCTCTAAAAAAAATTCTGGATTTCCCTGTTGCTATTAACTATCCATTCCACACCACCCAAAACTGCTTTTTAAACACACTCTTTTTTAGGCCTGTGTTTTCCAGGTAATAAAGAAGTGTTGAAATATTTGCTCAAAAATTAACATTTCTGAGTGATAATGGGTCCTTGCTTATAAGAAGGCGGCTAAAATAGTGAATGCAAGAAACAAAGCAAAAATCTGTGCATTTTGAGGTATATTGATATGCCTGAAAAAGCTGCGCATGCATGGAAAATAAAACATTTACAGAGCCACAGCTGATCTTACCTGAGTGCCCATTCTCTCATTAACTTATGCGGGAATTCTATTAGCTGGTAATCTGGAGGCTGCTTACGTACTTCTCTATTAATCTGCTTATTTTAGGGTACAAAGGAGGAGCAACCTGAAAGCTAGAAATCCAAAAAAGAATATAAGAAGCATTTCTGCTTGACTGCACCAGCCGTTTCAGCCTGTTACCATGGGTGGGTGTGGAAAAGGTGGCAGGAGTAATGGAAAGATGCCCCTTGCTTGGCAATATATAGTATTGTCAAATCCAAGGACAAAATGAAACAAACTCATGAGATCTATTCCTAGCCTGAAAAGTAAACAAGTCCCAGTCCCAGAGCACATGTCCTTGTCCCTTGCATGTTTGTTTATCACAGGAGAGAGAGAGTAATGTATTCAATACATCCATAAAGCTGTTCCCCATTTTGCTGTTACTACCTCTGCTCCCTACCACCTCCCTATTTTCCACGTTCAGATTGACTTCCTAAAGTGGTCCTGCCTAAAGCATGGTCTACTTCAGCTGTAGCCATCACTTCCCTGAAAAACCACTGATCACCATCCTTCATCTAATGAGAGGTAATTTTGTGGCCATTCCAGGGAGTTTTCTCTCTCTAGCTGATTCACCTCTTCAGAACATTAAAAAATAGCTGACAAAATTCAGCTATTTCCTTTTCTTGCACTTGCTCAGTCATTTCCCTTTGTGCCAAAATCAATGTTATGGATAGACACAAACTTTGCTTATAGTTCTGTTGGCTCTCTCCATGTCTGTCTGTCTGTAGTCACTTTAGACTCTGCAGAGTTAATCACTTCCTTCACAAAGTCATCGGACAATACTGGATTTGATTCTCACTGCAGTAAAATCCTATTAAAATTCTGATTATTCTATTTTCAGTGTCAACAGTAGCACAAATAGGACCATTTGCATTTAAAACAAATGATCAAGAAGAAAAATAAGAAAATTTATTTCCATTAGTTTTGTGATGCTCGGCACAATGCATAGCTGTGAATTCCCACATTTATGGGTTAAGTTCCACTGTCTTAAAAAAATCTTGAAAAATATTGTCATTTTTGTGTGTATTAATTTTAGCCCATGATGCATTTAAATTTTATCAGATTCTATGGAAAAATAAATCCTCAAAGGAATTTCTGATGCTTTGTCATAAAAGAGAGAGAGGAAAAGAAAAATCACTAACAGTTTCTAGGATATTGGACATTTAAGTTTAGGTTTCTCATTAAAATAGGCAGATGACTTTAACTCATTTAAGCCTGTCACACCTGTTAGTTCTTACCAGGGTTACTATTGACCATGAGACAAAGTCCACCGTTCAGTCTCTTTAGAAACAACTTTTTTTAAAAGTACAAGATATTTTGAGAAGCAAACAGAACAAAATGAATGAAGTGGCATGAATGGTAGATGTCGGCGTAAGTGTTTCAGAGGATGCTCCAGATGGAGAGGAAGAGACTACAGTTTTAGTTTACAAGGACCTTAATGACCACAAACCAAGTAGCTACTTGGTACTTGTAGCCATTCAGGCTCTTCTGAAACTCCAGGTATGTACAAGGTAGGCAATCTGCTTTCATGCAAGCATTTCTCATTGGATAGGAAAAGGTCAGTCAGCATGACATAGAGCTTTGACTCAGTAGCAGCAGCTCTGGCTTGTTGCAGGCACAGAGTTAGTCAAATATTTGAAAGAACTATCATACCCTCTGCACTATGACTGAATAATAGATACTGCTCACACAAGTATCTCTGATGATCTAGAAGACAAACACAGGTTCATGCCAGAAAGAGAATTACTGAAGTGACCCTGAAGCTCTCCTCTCACTCTGATTTTGTAAGTACACAGGTGAGCAAGGACTAAATGATCAGGAGACACATGGTGTCATGGTGATAGGAATTGTTGTCACCTGTTGTCATTGAATAACATTGAATAACAATGCTTCATCCTGTAAACGTAATTTCAATAGGTAAAAAGGCTTTTGTTCCTCTGCAATTATTTCATAACCTCTCTTACCTCATGCTTTCTGAAAAGTCAGCAATGATGACTTTTTCATCAGATTCTTCGCTCAACCCATTTTCTGAGCTTCATAACAGCTGTTCCAGCCCAAGGGCTGACAAAGTTTTTTGACATGCCCAAAACATTCCATACTGTTTTTTCCTAGGTGATGTTCGAAAAATTCCATTTTCTGCCCAACTCACAAAAACAAATTCCTATCAGTATTGTCATACCATGCCTTTTTGTAACACAAACTGCTATCCCTGAATTTCAGCTTGTGAGTTTTGTCTACTCTATTAAACTTTCAGCTTTTAGTTTAGGGAACGTTTGTTGATTTGGATCTTGGACAGTTTCAAACTCACAGTTGGTATTTAGCAAGATAGAAATAACAGTCTGCATTTTTATTGTATTATGATGGGAAGAATGCACACAAAAGGTCAGAGTCTATTGTCCTACATCTTAGGTCAAGTCTTTTGCTGCCATAGGTATGCAGAAGCCAGAATCAGTATCACCCAAAGACTGTCTCCCTTCCATGGCAGAGTGGTTCACACTAAGTTCTAGCCAGGACTCCATCCTGGTGCAGAGAAAGCGCCTTTCTTTGAGTATTTCAGCACTTCCTCTTCTGTCTGCAACTTATAAAGCATCATAAAGAAGGAATGTAGTAGTGGCTGTGAAAGCTGACTGAAGATTTTACCTAAAAATGGCTTGGCGTGTCAATGCTAGCTATATTGGTTACGCTCTTAATGACCTGGATTATTTGAAGATCTGGCTACATGACACCTCAAGAACTGGAAGCTAATTTTTATTTTAAATTCTCTGAGAAAAAAGGTCAAAAAACATTCCCCAAATGAACATCTAAGGCTCAAAAGACACTGAAAATCTCCCTTTCAGTTTTTTGAATTATTTTTTTATAATGAAGTAATGGGGTTTTTTAGCTGACCACAGTTTTTGAGGACTGATGCATGAAGGCTGGATGTTTTGATCTATCAAAGGTATACTCAAGAGAAAATAAGTAGAAGTTTTGCATAGACACTGATGTGTAGTAGGCCTTCATACTGCCATGGCCCAAGTAGACCAAGAATGCGCTTTGGCATTAGAATGAGAATTATCTACATATATAATAAAAATTCAACAACCAATTATGTATGTGCACACATGATTATCAAGATATATTTATTTTCTGTAAGACAGATGTCCACATACTGTGTAATGTGTACTTCATTTGTATTTCTAATGGAGGAATATTATTGTTGCATTAGCAAGGTACAATGTAGAAATATCTGTATGTTGGCCCTATTCTGAATTTCTTTTTGCAGCCACAATTGGCCATTGCTAGAGGCATGACGCTAAGCTAGTTGGACCTTTGATTTTATCAAATATTTTCATTATTATGTCCCTACATAAAATTACATTTTCTGTACATGAAAATTCTCAGGAATTAATCAGATTGCAACAATTAAGTCACATGGTAAGCATTGAAACTAATCCAGCCCTTATTGGAGATGCTCTTAGGATGTTCAGACCAAAAGTATCACTAGTTGTACGTGGATACACCAGTGGAGCAAAATACCAGAAGCACTTGGACCTATAAAATTAAAATTCTTTTTTAGTTAAAGAATGCTGCCACTGTATATCTACACACCATAACATATAGGAGGGTGAATGGCTTTCTTTGCACTTCGCCACTTTAGCAGTACAGAGCAGAGCATTCAGCTCACATTTTGAGAATGGTTACAGCTGTGTCAGATTTTGATTTTCTGAGATGTTAAAAGGAAAATAAATGAGGTTATATGTGGGGAGGACAATCAGTTATTTCCAGTTCCTTGGGGCATTCATAATTTATTTCAGAAGACAGAGAAACAGTTTTCTGGTTTGTGCCTTAGAAAATTATTAATTCACCTAAGGATTCCATCTGTCCAGCTGGACCTAATTTGAGTCACTATTTATCACGGTCAGTTCTCTTTGTATAAATGGAGATTATCAGACAATCTCACTTGTTGGATTCTCGTCTGCTAGAACTTCATAGTCTATTTTAATAATGGTATTAAGCTTAACTCTATAGCTCCCTGACCTTTCTTCTAAGAATATTTGCAAGGGTGAATAAATAACACACAAAAAAAGGCTTGTGATAACGGTGCTGGTGGCAAATACTACAGGGTAAAGCAGAAGGAAATACTCGTGTTTCACCCTCCTGTTGCACAGCGGTCTAGCAGCCAGCTGGAGTGAGGTCATGCAATCTGCTGACCAGCTGGCATCCCCCCATCAAGTTTCTGTTAAAAAGCATCATTTAGACTCATGCCAGCTGCTGCTGTCACTACTTTTTTAGTCATTGCAATTCTGCTTCCCAAGTAAGACTGTTAATTCAAAACCACTTGATTATAGAATTGTTCAAAAAATACATTCATAAATCCAGAGGTAAAAATGCAGAACTTCAAACACCAAGCAAAAGCTAAAAACTTCTAAATAACAGTAACAACAATGCTGTCCCATACTTGTTAAGTCACTGGAAGGCATTGTTAAGCCGCGTAATGTCTGCTACTGGGATTATATGAAGGTTTATTTCATGTCTAAATGTAAACAAATATTTTCATCTATACTATCTCTTCAGTTTTAAAAATTCAGCTAAAGAGTAGCTTGCCTCTTGCAAATTGACCTCTTCTATTTTATATATAATGCCTATGTTCTCTCACAGAACAATGTTAGTAATGTAAAACTGAAAATATATTTCAATATAGAAGGAGGGGAGAATTTACACCCTGTTATTCTCCTGTCCAGATAACCATGAAAATACAGTTTTATTTCTTTAGGTGTGAAGACTTCAGGGCACCTCCCAGTATAATTTCATGACAGTATCAAAGTCAGCCATACATATTTTGCATATAAAAGAGGTGCCATTTTAATGACTATCAAATATCAAAGAGAAAAGGTGTAGCTGACGGCTCTCATGAGGATAGCAAATCTGCTTCCATAAGTCACTGAATGACTAATCTCATGTTTGTAAGGAATCTACCACTTTGATATGTATAGCTTTCTGTGGAAAGCACAAAGCTATGGCACTTACTAGTGATATTTATGGTAGCACAGTGCAGTCTTAAAAATTATCTTCATGACTGTTTTCATTGACTAGCTGACTATTTTCATTAACTGCCAAAGATTTCACTATGATGTTATTTTGCTATATTCTGGTTTTGTATTTACTTTTCTATACATTTATATCAAGTCAGTCGTTCATCAGTAAGAAATTAATGAGACAATATATTTGTATGTTGTATCCTTATAGTAGGAACAGGATGAACAGAAATACACTAAATGGGTAGAATTCAGACCTGGATTAATTTTAAGCTTCAGACCAGAACTGAAATTCAAATTTGTGCTAGAAGCTAAGCTCTGAGTGTAATGTCTTACCTAAGAGTACCAAAAATCTCACAGGCTGTCTCAGTAAAACTTCAGCACACAGCTACAGAAACCCCACAAACTCCTAATATTTTCACTTTCTTGATCTGTCACACCTCTAATTCATATAAGCCAGCATCACACTGTAAAATGAATAAGTTACATTGTTGTACACTTATCTGGAAAACTGTATCCCTTGGAGTTCTGGATTCAGTCAGAAACAAACATGGCAGCAGGCTGAATCTGTACTGATTAAATAGAATCAAAATGCCATTCTACCTCATTTTCTTGCCTTGGAAATGCCCTCTTCCAAATTACGCTTGAACATCCTGCCCTTAACAAAGTCCTTGAAATACAGAAACTGAGGTTAGAAGAACACCCTCTTTTGCATCCTAGAAGAGCCCTCAGAAGCTGCCATGACTTTTCCACTTTCAACTGAAAACATTGGCTTTTCCCTTGCCTTTCTCTCCCTCTGGAATATTTTAATTCTGTAGCTATGTTATTTAATTTGGTAAAGTGTTTGTTTGGGGCAGTACATGGAACGAGAGACATAATAGAACTTAACATTCTATACTATTGCCTCATATTTCTCTGAATAGATAATATCATTGACATAAATGGCTGAACAAAAAAAAAAGTTATGAGAACTAAAGATGTGTAGGCACTGAAATATTTCAAGAAATGAATAATGCTTTTCTTTCTCTGTTTAGTCTGACAGATGACAATATGTCTTGAACACTTCAGGACTGAATGATGGAGAAGATGAGAAAGCCATTTGAGAAATGCCTTTCTAATTCCAAATACTTCACTTTACATTTCAAAGTGTGCCCAAGTTGGATATATTTCTTTCACTTATGGCAGTGTATAATCCACAGAAATGGTACCAGTCACAGTTCAGTCCCATCCTCTTTCCCTTGCAAATAATGGCTGCAAGTTTAAACTGGTCTTCGGGAATAGTGATCTTCAGGAAATGTTATTTTATTGTAACTTCTAATTGCAAATTTAAGCGATATTTGTAATTGGAGAAGCCTGTGGTTTTTCTTAGGATGGGAAGTCTCTAGTGTTTCTAGTAGCCAAAAATCTTCTGACTTCTAGGAAGTCTCCAGACTACTTTAACTGCAAACCAGGGCCAGAATATGCAACTTCTCCTTGAGTGAAGCCAGCAAGACTCTGCTCACAACAGAGAACGGTTTACCAGTATAAGTTGTTCAGAGCTGGTCTCTTAATTTTGAAGAAATCCAGGAAATAAGAAGATAAACATTTTACTTATATTTGTTCATTGCAACCCTTGTCCTCTCCAGTGCAGACCACGGTCTCTGTACACCAAGCAGTGGGATGCACGTGGTCCCCTCTGCGGCCACAGCCGGGGAACTCCATGGCTGCTGGCAGCTCCCTGTGCACCAGCTGTTCTGTGTTGACAGTTTGCAAGGTGAGCCAAGGGCAGAAGCTGTGGGTCTTGTCCTCACTCATTGAAGACACACAGAACAGCAGCCAAAATGAAACACAAAGATGGCTATTTAACTACTGGAAGTGCAGCAACAATGTCTGGGGAACAATCATGGGTGGATATACTCAGATGAAGATCTCCATCCTCTCTACTCAAATAGCAACCTGGTTTATAGGTTTTTTTAGGTTACCATTCTATCTAATGATAATAAATTACACTCTCACAATTACATATGCAAACTTGTGAATATCTACCCAGAATGAAGGATTTAAGATTTGTAAAAATCTCATATTGTTTAAATATGTTATTTGCCTGAACCATGCTGAAACCGTCATCTTCTTACATTTCTCACAAGCTCAAGAGTCCAAACAAATGTGTTTGGAAAACACATTTTCGGTACTACCTCTAAAAGCATCTTCCCTGAGCATGCAGCTACTGAATGAAATTGATAGTCCAAGCAACGCCATCAGCTGGCGTATGCTGATCCAGGTGGATGGGTTACTCTGAAGTCAAATAGTCCAGAAACCTCTATCGGGTGTGCCCCATGAAAGGGAATCTGGAAGTTATGGGAATCTTACTAGAAACAGTAGTCCCGAGGTCCTCTAGCTATCTGAAATCAAGGACTTGCAGACCAATTTTGGTCAATTTTAATGAAAAATCCTTGTGGTACAGGCAAATTTGAAAAGAAATTAAAAGAAAGGGAAATATCTGAAAAAGTATGTGAGTGAATTTCCATTTCAGACCAAACAGGTTTTCTCCTCGATGGGTCATTTACTATACTCTTAGCAGATGTTACAGAAGCCATAAATGCTATGAGTTATTTTAAGAATCCACCTTCAGTTTGGATAAGACTTTAATTTCCTAACACCCTACAATATCTTGCAAGGATGTATCTGTTTCAAGATAACATTTTTTACAGAAGTGGCAGCATTGCATTTGCGAGAGTTACATGGAAGGGCAGATCACCTTGCTTGAGATATATCTTGTAAAAACAGCTGCTTTTCCTTTGCAGTGCAGCGTGCAACAGGGACTGGGCTAGTCAAGTTACAAAAATTTTCCTTTCCAATAAAATAGAAGCTTGACGTGGAAAATTATCACATGAAAAAAATGCGAGTTTAGAGCTTAATAGAAAGATTTCAAAGAACTCAGGGAAATTGCCTGAAGTACTCCTGAAGACAAGCGAAATTGTATTCCTGAAGACAAGTGACTAAACGCAAGATGATACAAATATATTTTCTTATGATCCAACTTGTAATGATCTTAAATTGCTTAAAAAGGCATGGGTAAAACCTATTTTTAAACAAAGACATCTCTAAAACCTTTAGATGTTTAAAATATTGTAGGCTCTGTCCCTTGCTACATGTCATCAGTTTTAAGTAGATTATACTTTGTTTTAAAATGATCATGCACATTGCTGATGTTTTAAAAATGCCAATTACAATCGCTATCTCTCACATTTCAGCAGCATTGACATAATTGGTAAGAAATACGTTTTTATTTAAGGGACTTAAAAAATAGCTAATCTAACATCTTTTCTGCTGTCCCCACCCCTGACTCCACAAGAAGGAGCCATGAAGGAACTCGGCTGTGGGACAGGAGAGTCCTCATCTAGTCCACATCCAGTGGTGGTACAGGTCTGCATTACAGACCCAAAAGCCTTTTCCAAAACTTCTGGTGCTTTAAGTCTTGGCTCCACTGTAGGAGCCCAAGACCCCTTCCAGCAGGGTAGCAAAGTCCAGTTGGGATGCAGACCTGGAGTGCACAGCCGTACCCTAGAAGTGCTGTGGTGGCTATCTAACCCAGAGCCACAGGCGCCAGTTACATCTGGCCAGGTCCAGAATCCAGGTCAGGTTCAAATTCTCTGAAAGTTTGTCAAATCTAGGATGTTTTGGGCACAACATTCGGGACTCAACAAAAAGGCATTTTAAAATTAAATTCTTTCACTGTGTAATTCACAACAAATCCTAGCTGTGAGTTAGCTCATTGTGTAAACAGAAAAGGGTTGAATTTTGGCTGCTTTTAGCATTTCTCGTCTGTTGCTCTTTCTAACCAGAATACCAGTCTTGAGTGTGGTGCTAATTAAGGTTCTGTTCCTTTTGATACTTACGTGAGACTTATCATGTTATCTGAATTTTTTTTTACAGTCACTAATAGATATTACTCCCACAAAAGCCTCTGACACAGGAAAATTTTGAAGCCAAAGGATAAAACACTAGCCATAATTTGTACGGTCGGTAGAGGATATCTGTAGAAGCACAGGAAAGTTGACCTGATTTCAGGATTTCCCATTCCTATCACCTACACTGACCTTAGAACCATCTTTTTCCCCTTACTGCAAGAGTACAGTCTCCACGCCACATTTTTGTCTTTCAGCTGCATGTATTTAACTATGAGTCACTATCCCAAAAGAAGAACAAAGTGATTATACTTCCATGTGAATTTGCAGAATGTTTATCTGGTTACAGATACACGAAAGAAAATAATGTATGACCATATAAATAGAAAATAAAAGCTTTATTGTGGCTTCTTTGAAAGTCTGGAATGCATCTCAGAAGACAAAAAGGAAACAAAAAAAAAAGTCTTTATTCCGTCTGATGAACGTTTGTTCTCTCAAGTTTCTAATCCAGGGCAGAGAATGATAATGAAACAAGCCCACCACCGGTGCCTAAACCTATTAACTTAATTTTTATTTTAGGCATAAGAGTATTTTTAAAAAATATCAAAATATGAAGTATAAAGGTGTTTAATTAATCATCATATAAATGAAAATAGCTAAGATTTATCAGTGTTAAATGCAATATTATTCGAAGAAATAACATGATCATTAATATCATTATTTTGGCAGAAATAATTTCTTTTTAGTTTCTGTTAGCTGAATGTGGATTTTGAAATAGGGTCACTTCCTAGAGAGCTGGTCTTGAGGGTCAGAAAAATAAAAACTACATTCTCAAACCATCTCCTCTTTCCTTGTACTACACTACGTTTCCCCGGCAGATTAAGAATCTCCTTGAGAGACTTTCTGGACCTATTTTCTATGATTGGGGCTTCAGTTATCCTACACACCAGACAAACAGTATCTCCAAAACAAGAAAAAACTTATTCTTAGTTTGAGAGTAGAGATAAAGAGGACTTCCAGAAAAGAAAAAAATCCAAAGTGCTGAACCAATGCTAGAGTATTTCCTAGTAAGATGCTAAGATGAGAGACTTAACACGACTTTGTAAGTACTTGGACTTTAGTAGTTTCCCTCTGGGGACATAAGTACATCATTGCCACATGTGTAGGTTAGGTGATTTTATGGAGCTTCAGTACCATTCTTCCTCAGTGACCCTCACTGCTCCACTTCCCTGTACTGCAGAGAGGACGTTCAGAAGCAGAACCTTTTGTTCTAGGAGAGGAAGGACTACAGTAAAACCTAATCCTCTGTTTGTGGCATCACAACAGTATCCACAGCAACTAAATGTGATGTGATACAGAAAGGAATGTGACTTCAAATGCCAGCAGCTGATGAATGACTGAGGAGCAAAAATCCTGTTGTGCAGATACCCCCAGCAATGACATACGTATGAGGCAAATGAAATACACACATCTGAAATACAAAGAGAGAAAAGGTTGTTTTCTCGCGAGTGCCATTTCACCCTCAGAATACACTTTAGTCACCACAACAAAACACTCCAAAGGGTGGAGCAAGTCGAAGATGTTGATGGAGTCCCTAAAGCACCTCTGTCAGTCACTGGCTGGCTATTTATTTAGAAGAGCAGTGAGAAACATTAGTAAGTACATAAATTTTCTGCATTTTTCATTATGTTTTCAAAGTGCATTTACTACCTGTGTAGAAGAAACAATACAGATGAGAAAACCAAGGATAAACCCAAAGTCTGGAGTGCAGTAAACTTCTTAGAAGTTGGCCCTGGGACTTTGGTTCAGGAAAGTTCTTTTCCCAGACCCACCTCAGATTTGCCTTAAGAGTATGACAAAGACTTTTTTGTTGTGTCTCTACAATACTTAGCACAATGGGGCCCTGATCCATGACTGGAGCCTCCAGGCATTGCCACAGTACAAACAAATAACAATAGCTAGCAGCCAAAGACATTGCTGGGAATTGCTTAGTAGGCAAGCAAGCTTCTTATGGAAGTGTGTGCTCTGAGCACTTATTCAGTTCACACAGCCTAGGCGTTCAGAACATTCTTTGTGGAAAGAAAAGCAAGTGTTGGAAATATCCCCTTGACCCTGAATCAGGGCCAAGAAGGTGTAAGACATTAGAGCCACTTCTTGTGTATCACAGCACTGAAACAGTCTTCAAGGAAGCAAGTTTGGTGTATGTTTGACCAAGGAATGGTCCAATAACGTCACAGTAATTACGTAAAACACCTATGCTTTGAGCAAACACATAGGATGAAATCTTTATACGACACGTCTACCTATTTGTGTGGTGCACAAATAGAAATGACTGAAAAAAAATCTGCTGGTTCAGTCATTGGACTGGTACACTGAAAACTTGCACCTGATTCCTGGCTCTGACACAGATATTTGCATGCCCTTTGGCAATTCACTTCACATATCTTTCTTTTCCTCCTTAAAACAAAAGGAAAACAAGGATACTATTCCTGCCTCACAGGCATCATGAAGATTCCCAAGCACTGTTAAACATTCAGATGTTGCTGAGATGAGGCCAAAAAGATACTTAGAAACCTAGACAAGTCCATCCCTGAACTTTGCAATGAGAACTAAAGTTGAGATTATACAGAAAATAATTCTCAGATTGCCGTGTTTCTACTGCACTTTTTATCCTAAATATGGATGAGTCTGGCTTTAAAAATATTACATTATCTCAGTAATTCTCCAGCTCCATCGATTTTCGTGATTCTTCAATAGTTAGTAAGCACTGTCAGCTTTAATGAGTACAAATTGTGTGAAAGCTGAGCAATAATCCTGACTTTTGAAAAATACAACTATCTTTCTGTGTCCAGGCCCATACCTACAGGGAGAACATCCAACTTACGCTTTCCAGATCATTAGATATATTACACACCAAGTCTAACACAAGTTTTTTAGTTAAATGGCGTCAGCAGAGCCTCAGTCTGCAGTGTCTTCAGTGCTGGGTGTAAGCCAGCACAGAACAGAGCAGGACTACACTGGTTCTCACACTTCAGTTTTGCCAGGGTTTTCCATAATGAAGAAAATGCTGTCTTGACATTAGATTTTAAACCATAGCTCTTGTTTATTTCTATCTAAAACTGAAGACAAAGTCAATATGTTTTATCAGACTAACTAGAGGGCAAGCTTGCAGCCACACAAATAATTTTTCTAGCTTCTTTTTTCACTCTCTCATATTGTACACTTCATCTGACTCAGTCATTTCTTGTAGGAAAAAAAGACACTTCAAGAATGTCATTTCCTGTTGCTGCAGCTGCCATCCACTGGGCCAAAAAAATGAAAATGTGGCAAATGGCAAATGTCACTTCCCTATGTCAGAACTGGAGAAACACAGAGACTCAAGTGGACTTATCTGCTCAATGCTCACAAACTCAGCTGTAGCATGGGGTAAGAGCATCCTTCCTCTAAGCACCATTTTTTACTGTTCTGAGCAAGCAATTCCTCACATGAGAAACTATGAGCCCTGCTCTTCCTGTTTTCTCATACAAGTATTTCTTTAAGGCGTATGGATATACACAAAACATTTTTTTTCCTTTCTTACCGAAAGAGACACCAAAGCTGCAACTCTTTTCCCAACATGTTTTCCCACCCACCCAGCTGTTCTTCCTGTCTCCCACTTATTTCTTTCACAACAGAGTTATCTGATGTGACTGATTTCCTTTGGGTATCTTGCCTCTCTCTGCAGCTCTCTGTCCTTTAAGGTCTGCAGAGCACAGTTCAGGTATTTGCAGAATGTTCAGGCACCAGATGGGGAACCTGGATGTCAGCAGAATTACATACAACTGCACCCATGATGGTAGGAGTAGGGAGTTGTGATGGTTCTCCTTTTACATATGGGGGGCTGCCCCACTGGCTAGTAGAACATTTCTACCTTCTGGCCATATTTCTGCCTCTCATAGTGGGAGGAAATAAAAAAGTATGAGAAGAGTAAGGATTCAACCTGTCTCTTCAATGTGGGATTGAAGGGACCTGTGTCTTCTGTGTAGACACAGGGGTAACAAGAGGCACACGATGCAGGCTGGGTGGATTTAGAGGCTGGATGAGGGTGTAAGAGTACCTTTAGCACTTTAAAAGATACAGCACCGTTAATGATTTTCTTTTTTTTTTCAAAGTCAGGCCCAATTACAACTGTTTACAGAGCCCTTTCTCTCTCCCTCAGAGACTTTGGCTGAATTCCCATCATTTCCGGGACCAGACCCAATTATGCCACTGACCACAGCATTCTGACTGCCTAATGCAATTCCATGGCAAGGACAGGGAACTCCCAGAAACAAGAAAGGGCTTGATTTGCTCCACACCGTACCTGGAAACAGCTCCCAAAGCATCATGTTATGCCAATTAACTCTGTCTCAGAGTGGCCAGTTAATTTGTGCAATGCTAGTTTAAAACAAAGACTATTCCTTATCTTTTCTTTCTGAAAAGCATTTTTTTTTTCAGGTAAAAATTGTTGGCAGAGTTTCCCCTTGGCTGAAATTTCAGACCTCCGTAATCTTTGTACTAGTATTTCCATGAACACAATACTAGGAAGCAATCAAAAAGTGGTGTGGTGGGGGAAACCAGTGGTAAGGGTGAAGGAGGTTAAAGCAGGGTAAACTTAAGAACTAGTTGAACATACCAGGGAAACTTTCAGTTCTTAGAAAAATCTGATGTTACCCAGGTCTGACCTGTCTCAGCAAGTGTGCTTACTCACAGTGGCAAACAAAAGTGTTTGAAATGCCTTGCAAGATGATTTATTGACTTATTTCATACCATCATTACAGTTTACATCAACACTCAGAAAAGTGCTATATTATTCACTTTTTTACTTAGCTAATCTTCTCTCCTATTTGAGGTTGTTATGAGCTTTTCTCTCATTTATAGAGTACCATAAGTTATTAACAACCAAGGAAAAAAATACAGAATGGAATGGAAACTGTCCTTTGAAAAAAACATTTGAGAGGCATATGCAAGTACAATGCAGTCCAGTAAGAGCAGAGCAAACACAGCGGCATGTGACGGCTGCAGAAGGAATGCTCTGTGGAACAGATAGCATTTCAGGAGGGCTTAGTCAGAACAAAGTGAGGTGACATTTGTAAGAAACAGCATTTCTAGTAAACCCTTTGGCAAAGTCTGAAAATAAGACACTTCGAGGGACTAGGTTATGAGAAATCCAATTGCTGGCTAAAATTATCCAAAGTATGTGCAAGCCGGCAGGAAAGTAATTTTAGCTTTTATGCAATGTATAAGAAGAGCGAAACTATGGGAACATCTGATAGATTTCAAATCTTCTAATCAGGTTACAGAAATGTCATCACATTGAACATGGATGCTTTTCAGATTGGCAAAAAAATAATAGGCATTTGTCAGTTAACCAAACGATTGACTTTTCCTCAAAACTTTACTTTTCTGAAGCTTACATGGCACAGCACTTCTGGTAAACTATATCACCACTTATGGGGTCAAGGCTTCGTGGTCGACTCTAGGATCTCAAAATCTAACGTCAAGACACAGCTTTGATTTTTCTCATCTTGAAGGTTGATCTGACAAAATCATATAAGACAGAAGCAGACAATATCTTCTCTTCCACGACTATGTCCCAGGAAAGTTTTAAACTGTAACTGTACTATGCTTTCTCTTCCACTCTTAGTTTTAGTTTCTAAATCCCATTGCACTCACTCAGTACTCACCTCCTGAATTCACCCTCTCTCTTTACCACCCAGAAGCCAATGTCCTACACAGTCCTAGGTCTGGCCATCAGAAGAGGATTCATTCAGCCCAGCCCAGGATTTAAAGCTCAACATCTTGGAAGACTAGACCTTGAAGGCCTAATGCTTAAACAATTAATCATTTTTTTCCCAGAGATCAGAAAATCCTCTGAAGGAATCTAATCCAACTAAACACTTAAGTAGGTGCCCTACTTTAAACATATGAGTCTCCTTTGTTGAGTGGAACAAAGAAATAGATCTGAGAATACATTTTAAGGACACAAAGGAAACTGAAGGCTGAGGCAGGAATAAGGTACAAGATTCTGATTCCTAATTGCATATTAGGAATATTCATTCACTACCAGTTTCTCAATTTACTTCACTAACAAGCAGCACTGGAAAAAATAATGTATACGTTATAATATCTAGTGGCATTTGGATGTAGGTGGACTAGACCTCACAAAAATCAGAGGAGGGCAAAGCCTGGTATTCTTTAATGAATTCTCACCTTTTTCCAAAGAGAAGCTGTAGTTTGTATAGAGAACAGGGATTTAATTTTCTCTGATCTTGAGGATTTCCACAGGCACAAGAGCATCATCATTATCGAGTATTGTAATCAACAGTGACAACATCATATGAATAGTAATATTACTGGAGTACTGAGCTGCTACAGCCTAATGTGCAGAACCGCTCATCTGTATACCACATGGGCTCGTACACTCCGCCATGACCCAATGTGCAGCCAAGTAATTTGTCAGATGGAAACTGCTTGAGATGGAAAAATATAGATGCCCCTTCCCATAGCTGTAGTGAAACTGGATATTTCTCCACTATACACTTGCTCCTAAACAGGAATCCAATTTTTCATGTTGTTACACCCCACTGAGGGACTGCCTGGGAATAAAAAGTCTTATTTGTTTCTGCTTTCTCCACATCTTTATTCCTAGAATTTCCTTTCGTTTCTCTCTCCTTGCCCAGCCTTTCCTTCGCTTTCTACTCTTCCACCACTCCTTTTTGCTTCAGTTAAAAGCAAAGAAATATACACATCTCCTTTCCTCAATTTAAGCTCTTGCACACTTCTGCTATTATTCGGACTGTGTCATTATGCTTCTCTGTGACAATGGCAAAAACAAAACTCATGTATCTCCAACACTGCAATGCCAGGTACTTCAGAGATATTTGGCAGGGAATAATTAACAAAGAAGACGCGCATCTTTCTAACTCAAGGGCAATGGTAGTCAGCTTACAGACTTATACTAGCAGTGTTAGTTCGTTTATAGGCCTTCTAGTTTTTAGACAGTACAATAAAATTGTGGCTATTTCTGTTATCTATAGCCGAGTTTAAAGATATTTTCCGTTGGTTAGGGTTTTTTCAGTTTGGCCTAGGTTACTACATTTAGGCATGTTTACCCCTGTCTTTATCTCCTGGTCATTGCTCTAGTGCTATTTTATCTGGTCTCGTAAGAAGAAACACTTTCCAATACCATGATACTGTCTGTGTGTCTGCCCTCCCTCTCCCTGTAACTTGTGTAATCCATTTACTTTTTACAGCCAAAACCAACCACAGATTATAGCTCTCTGAAACAGGAGATGTCTCTGTACTGTGTGAAAACCCAACAGCTAAAGCAATGGAAGACACAAGTTACAAGCTACCTGAAGGAAATGTTACTCTGTCTACATCGTAGCTATCTGTTCTGTTTGATGAGCCAGGATGGTGCACCAATACACATGGCTAGCCATCCTAGGTGATTAGCCAACCAGTACAGTTAGCCAACCCGTACATGCCTGTGTCCAAAGTAACCTCAGATGATGGTGTCTCTTGTCTCTACAGTCAGGGGAGAGTGCAGTCACTTGGCAGATGCAGGTTGGGAGGGAAAGGAAAAACTGCAGCTATCAGGTAGGCATACTGCTAACTAGTCTTCATAAAGTGTGCAATGTAAGGAGCAAAAGCTAAAAAACCCATGATATGTCTCATTTAGGTGCCTAAAATAGTGTGGGCTAAACCCACACGTGGTATTCACTGCATCATTTGTTTTGTAAACATTTACAGTGCGTTTTGACTCTCCTCCTTGTTGGAAGCTCATTCCTCTGGCTTCCATGGAGTTCAGCCATGAGTTTGCACTTGGGTAGGTTGCACACATACGTAGCACAGAGTATTTGTGTCTATGGGAGGTTATATTCCTGTCTGCATTTCCGCTTTTCAGAAGCTTTCATGAATTTGTCAGGGGCCAATTTACAGGGCCAATAAAAAGCAAGCTCTAGACTTTTCATGGCATTTCAGGTCACAGATATGAGAATTAATTTAAAATACTTGCTCTCACATTAGTTGGCCATCATAAATAAAACCCCGAGGCAATGAAAGACTAAATAATGATTCAACATGAAACAATGGGTCACTTCAGGTCTAAGTGAATATTAAGATATTCTATTTATTCTTCAAACCCTCGTACATATGGTTGAACTTGTTTTTCATGTACACTGTAGAATTCATATTGTATACGTTATAAGACTGCTTTTCTTTTTTTTTTTTTTTCTTCCTGGTAATGGGGAATCTGTGTTATTTGCACATTGCAAAACTTGTTCCACAGGTATGTTGTGAAATTTTATTGGGCATTTTACAGTTTGTGATTCATGTCATGTAAATGTTGTTCTGCACAGCTTTGTATTTTACTGATTTATGGGTACTACATGAATGTGATTTGCTGTTTAATTTTCCTGGGATGCAAGGATAATATTACTGTTAAAAAGATCGACACTAAAGTATACTTTCCTTTCTGACCCTGCAAGAGTTTTTAAGGCACAAACTATCTCTGGGTATCTTTTAGCATCTAATACAATAGCACCCAAGCCTGGTTGCTTTGATTAGGTCCTTATGCAATAGAAGTTACTGGAAAGACAGTTCCCACCTGCTTTTATTAGAAATTTGTATTTATTTTTGATACTATCAATGGACTTACCCCAGCAATTGTCTGATTACCATGTATTTTGAGTGGGTAGTGACTACTGTTTTTTAGTTTGGCACAGCAAACTGGCATGCATTGTACCCAACCAAGAGTATAGCCCAAGAATATGTATGGACCAAGATACTATCAAATTCATTAAATGTTGTCAAGGGTCCTCAATGAAAGTGAAAGCATCTATTCCTCTTCTGGAATGTTAAGGCTTACCTTCATTTCCCAGAGCAAATCATGCCAGCCATCTCTGGGCCTCCCCTGCTCCCTTTCTATTTGTAAGTGACAAAAGTGGTCATGTCTACCTACTGAAGAAAATTTAGGTCATTTTGTAAAGGGTGAAATATCTCTCAGTGCAGCAGGAGTCGTTTATCTGTCAAGAGGAAGTCACTACAGGAGTTAAAGGAACCTATCTAAATTTTCCACACGTCTTTGACTATCTCAGTGTAAAATACAAGAGTAAAATACAACAAGACAGGATAAGACATGATGTACCACCTATCCCTCTTTTCTGCAGTCCCACACAAGTCTAAGTAATTACAAGTCTCTTAGCTTTATTTAAAAATTGCCACACTTTCACTATTTTGTGCTAAATAATTTCAGAGATTGAATTAACAGCCTTTTCAGTTTCACAGGCAGCTACACCTCTGATCGAAGTGTACCAGCTCTAGTAGAATTAATGACTTTATCTCCTTTTCATCACTTCATTTGAAGCACTGTGCTTGTAACAGAGCTATTTTACAATGTTCACTCCAACCACAGCCCATTATTGTTATTATCTGGGCCACTTCACAAATGCAAACTATTATAACTATTCTTCATGTCTCTAGTGGCTTTTAGAATTCTTGGTTCCATCTGGAGCCAAACAGGAGCACCAAAATACCACAGGAAAGGCTTTCTTTGTACTGTATTTGGGCACACACCAAAAACATAATTTTAGGAGCACCAAACTGTTTGGAAAAACAGGCAAGCTATTGTGTTCTGCTTCACCAAAAACGAGCTTGGATTTTCTTGAGGTTTGTCTACTGCTGTGCTACTAAAAAAAAAGCTAATTTACATGGGTAAAAAAAATGAAGGTTCATCCAAACTGACTTCCCTTCCAGAAATTAAAATATATTTTATCTTACACAAATCAATTTTTTTATAATACATACCTCTGAACAAAGTTCAGAGAAGGTCCAAAGAAACAGGCAGAAACAGATGTCTTCCCTGTGGTATCCTGGTATCTCCATTGCATCAGCATCACAGCAGGGGTGGTCTTTGCCCAGCATTTAGAGAAGCACTAAGATCTGGACCTCAGTTTAGGAAAGTGCTCCCCACTCACCTGTGGAAGAAGGGGAAGAATGGCCACCAGCTGAAAACATTAATTTGAAGACATAAACCTATCTATTTGATGCTTTCAGAAACCTAACTTTTAATGCAGAATTTTATTCCCTTTTGTCACCAGACGTTGAGTTTCCACTCCTAGGGAAGCAGTGGCTGCCAGCCACACATCAAGGAACCTCTTGCTGTCCTGGGCTATGCCAGGTCACATCAGGCAGCAAACCATGCTGGGCTGTCTGAACCATGACTACTTCAGGTCAGTAGGTATTTGACTTGCACATACCTGAAGTAATGTGCACAGCATTATAATCACCCTTCTCCAATAAGACTCGAGTGTGTTTTTTTTCCTCTGCATGCACACATTCCCGTGGGGACCAAACCTTTTTCTCAGTATGTACATAAGATCTGCTGCCAGTACGTGAGAGACGATGAGCAAGTTACTGGCACAAAATTCCATTTATACATCACGTACTCCTATATACATACATATACGTACATACACACTGAAGAGGAATTTAAACAGATGAATTGCAAGATTTTGTCAGGATCTCTTTACCAGATCCTGAACAATTTTCATAGTCAGTACAAAAACATTGTACTTATCTTCAAAATGATCCCTTGCAGTTTAGTCAGACCTGTAATTTGTGCTGTGTTGTGTTTCACTTAGATATGCCTCCACTGGATAATGTGGCTTACATACCCCAAGATGTTAGGCAAAGCTGAAATTTGACCAGTTGAAGTATGAATAAGTTTAATCCTGTGCAGGCTTTGGCCCAAGGAGTACCACTCTTTTATTTTTAATGAAGGATGATGCAAAAGAAGGAAAAAAATCCTATTCCCTAAAAGTAAATCTTTAAGCAACCAAAGCTTGTTATGAAATTCCCAGTTAAGTAGTGTTTCATCTTAAAAAATGTCTAGTCGTTGAAACTGAAACCCTTCTTAAAAGTAGAGCAGCTTTGACAAAAGCTTCACTCCGAGATGGAAACTTTGATCAAAACCAGAGAGAATAAACCCAAAATAGGTACCTAACTGATGGCTAGTGCTTTTAAGCAGCGTAAGAAAGAATCATATTCAGTCACTTTTCTGTCTGACTCCAGTCAGACACTTGAACCTCACACTGACATACCCACTTGTTTGTCCTGCTCACTGGGATACTAGGGTTTTTTTATGAGTATTGTCTCCTAGTCTTGTTTTTTTGTGAAATGGAGCATATTTTTCTGATATTGGTGAGAAATAAATATAGGCAATGGCAATTATTCTGTCATTTCTCTGAATAGGACCATGTTTTAAGCATAGATTTCAACAGAAGAAACTATTGTTTAGTTTCAACAGAAGAAACTATTGTTTAGTCAGCAAATGGATAATTATCTTCTAATTCATCAAACTGATCTTCAATCTGAAGAGGATTTATTTTAGAATAGAAAAGTATTGGGAAAGAAAGTCAACTTCCTCCCCTCCCCAAAGTCCTCTGTTTTTCTCAGACTGAACCAGAAATAATTCATTTTCAAAGTTCAGAAATGGTTGGTGAACTCTTGTTTCTTCCAGCTCTTCTGTGTTGTGTCTGCACTTCTGGGTTCCAGATAAATCTGGAAGCAAATGTGAAATAATGGTCTCATGGCATCCTGGCAGCAACCTCTGGAAACCTCACAACACAACTTTTTCCAGTCTCAAAGCTGATTTTAAAACAACATAACTTAAGCTATTTAAGAGCTACATTCTTTCTCTCAGAAAACTTCATGTCTCATGTGCCAATAGGCATGATTAAAAAGCATCCTCATTAAAAAAGACATGAAGAACAGATGCAAGAATCATGAAAAATTTGGGGGGACAGCTTTGAAGCTGCAACGTTACGCCTGAGGGTAGTGGAACACTGGAACAGGTTGCCCACGGAGGTGGTTGAGGTCCCTTCCCTGGAGATATTCAATGTGAGATTCGATGAGGCCCTGGGCAACCTGGTCTAGTTGGGGGTGTCCCTGCACCTGCAGGGAGGTTGGACTAGATGACCTTTGGAGGTCCTTTCCAGCCTGAATGATTCTATGATTCTATGAATCTAGTTCGATATTGAGGACATTTAGACAGAGAAGTAGAATTTATGCTGTGGTCTTATTTCCAGTGTGAATCTAAACTAATCAATCTTTAAACACCCGCTTTCTACTCCCTACTCAATCATCCCCATTCATTTATTGTTCTAGCTGCCCATAATGTATATATTGCCAGTACACATAGAAACTTTAGTTGCTGTCACTTCAGAATAGTCTCAGGGAGAATCTATAATTTCACATGTAAAACCTGCTTCAAAAACTAAGTAGGTGTGAAGAAGGTTATCTCCTAGGGTCACAAAGAGCATTTTTAGGTGAAAGTAAAGGGGCCACATCCTCCAAAGAAGAAGGGGCAGTTGTGTAGCGATAAAAGTCTTATATAACAGCTATGTGGGAGCTTCTCATGTCCTGCTATCTGCCTATGGCCCATGGTGGCTGTTCCCAATCCCCTGGGAATAAAAGCAGGCTGATTCTGGCTCACTTTGCTCATTAATTTTCTAGGTGATGTAGGCAAAGCATTTACGGTTTCTGTACCTCACATACCTGTGCATATATTTGACGTAATGACATAAATTTATCTATTTTTAAGGATCTGAGACCTTCCACAATGATATAAACACTGGGATTCCACATACTTTTATATTAGAAAAAAACGATGAGAACATGGGCCCCATTATTCATTTTGGTAAGTGAAGACCTAAATCTATAAAGTGTATTTTGAAATGCAGAGTGCCTTGAATTTCCACCGATTTCAATATTCACTGTCTGTCTTTTGTCACTACTTCAGAACTAAATCATGGTAAAAATCATGGCTTTGTTGAAGACAAGGAGAGTTTGGTCTGGCTCAGTGCTTAACAGACATCATGTTCTGGTAAGATCTGATTGTTTTTTTCCCAAAATTTTTCCACTGCCTTATTTCTGAGTATTTAAGCTCATGTAGATTGATTTGACCCTGTTTCTTACAGAGTCCCTAAATGTTATGCAACAGTGACACCAATCAATATCAAAAGTCATGTTCTGTGCCACTGACCATTCATTCTTTCGCTATATTTACACAAGAAACTCTACCACAAAAAGCCTGAGCAGGAGGAAAGCATTTGCATATCCCTGGCAAAGGGTCCTACACAGCACCTCTGGTGCAGTACCACAACTCATTTCCCAAGTGTCACCTCAAACAAAGCCATTCCAAATAAAAATCGCTGCAGTGCTGCAGGACCTGACACACTGATCTCTAACTACAGGTAATTCTGGGGAACAGAACTCATTTGGTCTTCTCAGAAAGGTATGCTCAAAAGAACCCTCCTGACCTACGTATCAGGAAATTAGAAAACTTAAATTAGAATCACATTTCACTGGAAACAAGTGGATTCAAATTTTTAAGCTGTGGAAAACAAAATTGCAATGCATGTTTTCAGGAACTCAGGTGTCAGCTAAGATTTCTGAGCTCCACACACGAATGTTTGATCTGACATCCAATTTTCAAGAAATTAGAGAACAATGTTCACTTGATGAAATGTTCAAAAGAATAAAACTGCTACTGTGAAGGTAAAACAACACAAAGCCCTCTACACTTTTATAGCCCTTGGTAGGACTATATGCACATAAAGAAATGCAGATGAGTGACTTAAAAGCATATCTGTTTATGTATATAATGTGCCAAGGGCATACAAGCCGATAGGCTGGCACTAGGGACCATGGAGGACGTATTCCTAAATGCACCAGTGAGAGGCTGCAGAGAGATCTTGATGACCCTTATAATAAATAATCCACTAAGCAGATGCAGTGGCTACAGCTTGCTGAAGAAAGATGCTGAAGTCCACCTAACAATAATCTATGTGCACCGTTTTGCAGAAAAGGCAGAGATAAAAATAAGAAGCCTAAAATTCTCTACAGGTGTCTAGCTTTTTAATCTCCACAGTAAAAGAACCAGCCACACTGATTCACCCTCCTGCTGGGGAAATGATCATGCTCCTACTTTAACCTTTTGCTGTGGAGATGAAACAAGAACTGCTCATTAAGACTGCCTAGTAGGGGTGGAAGAGGGCAGCCTCTTGTCCTAGGACAGAAGAAGGCTCTGTTCTCTTCTTCTGCAGTCATATTGGAAAAGGATCACTGTCCCTCTCAGACTAGCATGGTCTTCTTTTCCCAGTGAGGTGTAGTAGCAAAGACCACTTTTCCAGTCCCCTACCCTCCATAGAGTGACAATGGGGCTGTTCTTATCTTTTCCCTCATCCCAAAATGACTTACTGCCATTTTCCTTGTCCTACTGGAGCTCAAGTTAGGCTTTTCCCACAGATGAGCCCTTAATTGGTGTAACAAGGTTCTGATGTGAAGCAACACAATTCTTTTGTTTAATCCTTCTATTTTGGCCCATATGGGCCACCAGCAACAATGTAGTGTAACCCTCTATTTGTCTGTCCCAATTCTCTTTACAGTCGATTGCTGGCAAGACTTCCTTTTGCAAGTAGAAGAGATTAAATAAAGACAAAATATCCTAAAATAGCAAGTCCCTAATAAANAAAAAAAAAAAGGGAAAAAAAAGCCTCTTGGATTCAGCTGCTGCAAATCTGCTGGCTGCAATTACTCTCACTCACAGTCCATACTGAGCCAAGGCTCTAAAACTGGGGTGTGGAAGGAGGAGAGCTCACTGCAAGGGATTTCTGCAGGCAGCCTAATTGCCTGGGACAAGCAGTGACAGCTGCCACGTGCCTGCCTGACTTTCAGGTGTACAAAGAACAGTCAGGAGGCACACTTGGTCAGGAGAAAAATTTTGGCTACTTCTTGTATCCACGGAACAGAATGGAGTTTGAGGACTTTGGTCCTGAACTCTGGGCCAATATCCACATGTGGCCTGAGCTGAAGCACTTTAGTTAAGTTCTGAGATTTTTTTTTTTCTCTCAGGGACAAGGATGTGTGCATGCAAACCACTTTAAGGCACCTTTTGAGATGAAGAGGGTTGTTGCATTGACTCAGCCAATTAATTGGTTTTCTATTACGATACCATTCATACTTCTCAGGACTGTTTGTGTTTTCAAATGTTGCTTCCTCAGTTACACAGTAGTTGTACTTTTTAAGTCTTCACTCCCCCAACAAAAGACAGAAGATTGAATTCTGTGATAATCACATGACTCCAGCAGCTGGGGCCCTTGGCACTGGTGTTTGTGTTTTAATCCACCTCTGCATGGCGATTTTTATGGGAACTGTCTTCACGGCTAACACTCCATCCTTAATAAAACAGACAGAACATTTTCTCATTAGAGCACATTCCTTCAGAGAAACTGTGGGAGGAAAGACATTAACAGAAGATTGTGTAACCAGAATCAATTAAAGGGAATATCCTAAATTATTTAAATCATAGGTCTTTTTGCCATGAACGTGAATGGAGCTGGGATATTAGTCCAACTTTCCATTGCATTTTTCCTCTTACATCCTCTTAAAGTAAGCATTCACATCAGAATATCCTTCTAGAGGTGTACTGGACTTTTTCATGTTGAAAGGGATCCAGAGAGCTATGCAAACTGTGTAAAGCTGTGGGTACAGTATAGTTCTGAGGTTCTTCACATCCACATTGTGTTTTTTCTACATATCTCATTGATGGGTATCTCCTTGGTAAGCACCTAACAAATTAAAATCACATCAGTCCCTGCTGTACTCACCATGAAGGTGGAACTTTGCAGGTGGTTAGTTGCACACAGCACAAGCTAAGGGTTTCTGATCCACGAGCATATTGCACAGAACCAAAACAACACTGAGTCTTTCAGGTCAGCTGAACCTCCTGATCCCCACTGGCACCAGCCAGCTGCTGGTGCCAACAATCTTACACACAAAGTACCATGAAAACATTGGTAACTGCAAGCAGTCTCAGGGCTTTAGCTTTGTATTTCATTCCAAGCTCACCCAAATCTCAGAGATTCTTAGGTCCCAGAGCTTCCTACAGAGCAACTTTTTCTGTGGGTGGTGAGAGTAGAAATTGTGGTGTTTGCCCCACCTGCTGATTGTTTATAAGGTTATAAAAAATTGGCAGATAGAAAAATGTCAGCAGGCGTGTCTGCCATTCAGACCTCATCATCCATGACTGTTTTGGTCCATTTGAGCTGTTCTTCCTATGCTGGGAACAGTTTTGAAGTCAGGACCACTCCTAAATGACCCCATTTGCGTTCTACACTAGGACTGTGTTATCTCAGGTAATTTGTACTCTTCCATTCTGTCATTACAACTGTGCCTTTCTTGAACTATAAACTCTGTAAATAGTTTTGATATTTTCTTCATAAAAATATTTTCCTACCACATATGTGCTTTAGCAAGGAATTAAGTATTTTTCCCTTCAGGCTCTGTAATGGCATACATCACTTTCTGCTACCCAGCCACGTACCAGAATTTACATTAGGGCTCTTATGCTATAACTGTATTCTGTATTGGTTTCCATAATAACTTAACTTTTTTAACATACACACTACTTTGTAACAACACAAATTAAACCCCCAAAACTATGATGGGAAAGATTGTTCCCTGCAAAGTAGCAGAGGAGTCCTTATGATTTGTTTCTTCTGATTTTTCTGTCTATTACTGGTTTTATCAGCATGAGTTAACTAACCTTTGGGGACAAACTGATCTGTAGACATGAGTGACGGTATTTGGGTGTTCCTCAAAAGACACATTTACATTGGCTTAAGTTATCAGGGGGTGGCAACTCAACTTTTTCCAAATAATGTGTCCTTTCAAGATGCTTCAAGATAGGAACTCCACAGATGTGATAAACAGTGACAGTATTGTAGAAACTGGTGCTCTGTTCAACACCTGAACACATTGAGGAGAACAGGGAAGCCTTGGCAAAGAAAAAGTTTACCTCTACTACCGTGGCATGGCTTTTTAGCTGTAGAGAATTTCTGTTCAGGAGAAATCAAATTGCAGCTGGTAACTACCATGAAATTCACTATAAGAAGCACTAACAGAAAAAAAGACCCCTCAAGAAAACAAGATTTACCCTGAGGTCTATTAAATTCTCTTCATAGTCCTGTTGTCACTTCCCTTTATATTGATATAATCACATTTCTTCAAGGTTACCCAAGGAATCTGATATATGGGATAAAAAAACAGACTCCATCTGGTAATATGTAACTACTATTTCTAATCCTGCAATGGCATATATTCCACTTGATTAATCTACTAATAGTAAAACGTTGTTTAGAAATTACATCAGTTTTCAGCATCAAAGCAATTTAGGAAAGCCAAAACAATATTTCTTCTCCTTCCTGGTGGGCCAATAACATCCGTGATGAGCTATCTGCCTTTAGATTTAAGAAATAAAATCTTTGGATGTGACATTTTGCCCTTGTTTGTATTTTGGTACAGACATAAGAAACAACAAAAAAATAGAAACAAACCCCATAACTTTCCATCTGCAATCTCAAAATAAACACAAGAAACCCAAACCTGCTATGTCGTCTTTGGCTACCATAAGGTATAAATAACGGGTCGGTCTTACTCCCACACAGAGAGTGGTGGCATTTCCCTCGACTCCAATGGGAACAGACCAGGGCTAATATACTCCAAGAATTCTGAGAAATTGCTTGGAACAAGATCTCCCATGTCAGGAGCTTATTATGTTCTTAGTCCTAAATGAGTTAGGCATTTCAGTAACATCCATCCCTTCCACCCTCATTAGATCTGGTACCACTGTTGGTAATATTTCCTTCAGAGCTAATGAACCTAGTTTAAAATTGCTTCCTAAATCATGTGCCACCTTTGAGGAGAACAAGCTAATGTTTGTTGCTTTCCAGTGGTATTGAAAACTGGCTTTCCAAAGACACTTCCTAAAACATGTGTGTATTTTTAAACCTTGTCCTTGGATTGCCATTATACATTTCATTAGGGAAGTGTTTGATTGGCTCCAGATGCATGTGATAAAACTCTGTGTATATATAAGCATTTTTATTTAACTTCTGTGAGTTTTAAAAGTTTGGCTCCGAGAGAAGGTATTCAACACAGTAGTTACCTTGGATGAATGCTGCTTAAATTGTTATTCACAGGCCACGGGGTGGCATTGGACCCCCCTCGCTTCATCAGCAGCGTAAATTCTTTCAGCTTTAGAAGAAAAATGATCTAATGGGTGAAGCCGCTACATTTATGAATCCATTGAAATCTAATGTCAGGTTAGCTGTACGTTCCTTATGCATATCTTCTACGTACCATATTTGCTGCTCCTTTTACATTTGTTTATATTCCAGCATTACAAATAAGAGTGCCGCTTTGCCTACAGTCAAGGACAAGGCATAGGGACCTCATGAGATAGGTGCTGAACTAACATGTTCTTGTTTTCTGTAGTTAGAAAACAAGTCCACGAGGGAAAGCAGAGATTTTTCTCTCCCTCAGGGTCTGGGACACTGTGACAGGGAGCTTGAGTTCCTTCCAGGGTTGGGTTTCCCTGCCACGTTCTCCATTTGTAGATTGCTCAGAAGTGGTCCAGACTAGACAAGCAAAGTGCTGTTAAGCAGACAGCATCCAATTAGTTGAAAATTGAACCAGACATAACTACGACGGCGAGAGCTGACTTCACTACACCCAACCAGAGGATGACAGCACAGAACTAAACTTTACCAGCGCCTGTGTTAGGGTTGGACCCTGGAGCTTCTCATCAAACAAGGTCTGGCTCTGAGGCTTGTAAAGAGTGGTGTAGACAACCATATGCCAGTGACCTTCACTTTTGCTAAACGTGTGCCTGGACTTACAGGTGGATTTTAAGAGGTTCAGGGTTGCTAGGTGGCAGTTTTCAACTTCATGTCATATAATTGCAGCTGGGAACTCTTAAGTTGGCCAAATTTCCAGTGAAACCATTTGTTAGTTTTCAGTTTATTACACAGATGATATGTATGGTTATCATGTTTCTTGTGGGCTTTTGTTTTCTTCCCCACTCCATAAAAATATTTTATCATTTCATGTTCCAAAAGATGCCTGAATGTTTGCAAGTTCAAAAGAATAATCCACAAAACGTGACATAAGAACTTATACTTCTATTTCTTTGACTCAGAAAAAAAGAATATAGCTCTGGCTTATGCTCAAACCATGAATGTTTCTCTTAAGAAAAGATTTATAGGACTTGAACCCAACAATTCCTGCAGCTGCTGACACCTACAGAAACCTATCCATAGCTCTTGCAGGCATGTTATTTAACCATGATTGTGTTTTATGATTGTTGACTTGACATGCTGTCTTTTTAATTAAATGAAAGTGTAGGGAGTATGGGAAACAGCACTAGGGATGTGATTAGGACCCACAACCTTCAAGAACTGGAGAACAGAGATAACAGTGTCCCAGTCCGGGTATGCTGAGTGTAACAGATGAGGTCCCACCTGCCCAGACTCTGTAAGAGACATTGCACTTGGGCAGCGTGGCAGGAAGCAGAATGCCAAGCTGGTCCTGGAAGATGGAGCAGCAAAAGATAAAGAAAAGGCTACACTTCAGACTGGGTTATAATAGAGGCTTTGGGAACAGGCTGCAATCTAAACAGTCTGTTCAAGAGAATCAATGTGAACTGATTCAAGCACAGATTACAGAGCGTAAAACCACAAAGGAGCAGTGCTTGGTGCTTTGCAAATATAAACAACTAGAGGAACCAACAGAGAAACGAAGACAGATAGGGTAGTTTAGGTCTACGCAATAGATACTGACAATTTCAAGTACAAATAAATACAGTAGACCTCTTAGAAAAAGTGTTTCAGAAAGAAACTAAAAAAAAAAAAAAAAAAAAAAANAAAAAAAAAAACAACCAAAAAAAAAAACCCACCAGAAACAGAGACTGCATTTGTGTACATTATTTACACATATGAGGTTTCTGGTCTGATCGTATCTCAATTGTAACTCATGTCAAGAGAGGACATGCCTTACATGACTGTTTGCCTTTACATTCCTAGCAAATTCCAAACTCCTGTTCAGATCAAGGGCAATCTGGGCATGGGAGAAACACAGGACTGGATCTGCATTTGCAAAAGATGCAGGGCTATGTTGTTATCAAGCGTTTTAATTCACCAAATGGTGAAAGGGTAAATAATGCAGAACATGGATTGGAATCATCTTTCTTTGTTCCCTTCAAAATCAGGTTGCTCTAATTTGGATACCTTTCTGCAATATATAGCAATAAAGAGACCTCTGAGCCATTTCACACCGATGTATTTTACCTTCTCAACTAAATCAGCCATTATGAGCATTTGTCTGTAGGATGGGTAATGATGTAGAAAGACTCAAAAGTAATATTGAAGGAAGGAGGAAAACTGTCAGCTGTAGTATGGCTGATAAAGTTACATTCAGGAAACCTTTTCATGTCTTAGAAGAGCCAAGGATGTGCTCTGATGCATTTAAATACATAGCAGAGATCCATTTTATAGCCTAATCGAATTTGATGGAGATATTCAGCTTAGTTTGGTCCAGGCACAATAGCATATCTCATGGAAAGCAGCATCTGGCTCAATATGATAGAACTCCCACCATAAGAAATAATTTAACGAATGCCCACAACTCCCAGAGGTGCTTAAATTACATAAGCGGATTAAAGCACATTTAAACCTGTTAGTGTGCCAGTCCTGAAACACTATCACAAACTGGTTGAAAATTCGGCAAAAGCACAGCTTTTTGGATGCCAGACTTCTGATTGCCCCATTTTTATTTTTTTTTTCATTATTTTGGTATCCCATTTCTTGCTTGAAGCATTGGGTGCTTCTACTAGGGAGGGCTTAAGCTGAAAGGACTGAGCCAACGGTCAATAATAAGAGGACAGCCAGAGGCAGTGGTCTTGTATGTTACTTTTGCACCCATTCATGAAATGACCTTCAAAAAGATAGGCAGACTCTCAGTTGACGCACAGATTAGGGCAGATCCACTGGCATCAGCTGGAGTCTTTGCAGTTCACACCATGTGAGAACTGGAAACATGGAAACCATAGTTTTCCATTTCTTCAGATACTTTGAAAATACTTTGTTCCTCACTGTAGTTCAATGAATCTCTACTGAAGTTATCACTAGCAATTTTTACCCCACCACTGTAAACTTAAAAGCATTTTTAAAGTGGAAAAAACCCCACAAACAAACAAACAAACAACAACAACAAAAAAAAAAAAAAAAAAAACAAAAAAAAACAAAAAAACACAAAAAAACCCAAACCATGAACTCCCACTTCCTTCATGGAAAAGTAGCCTGAGAGATAGCTAGATCACAAAGCTTCATCTAACAGAAGTCAGGCTCACCTCTGAGGCCAGACCTCATGATAAAATTGTAATGACAATGTAACTGTACTTTTGTTATGTCGGGTTGTTGTCTCTGACTAGATGTAAGCTCTTTTTTGAGTGTACCCCTCACAGGGACAATAAACTGTATACATTTAAATTTCCTTTGCCTTAGCCAGCAGTTCTTGCCCTGAATGTGACTGCAATTAGGAGCTGACAAACACTCTCCTAGGCTTCCAGTTTATATTTCTGCGACCAACTTCCCAATCATCCTTTCTGCCTTGCTGACCTCTATTCCTTGTTTACATTGCATTAATACCTCACTTCTTTCCAGCCCCAGCATTAGCTCTTTGCAGCCCATGAAGGCTAATCCTATCTTACATCCAGCTGGACACATAAAGGAGATGCTGATAGAGAACATCTAATATGAACCACTCCCCTAAACACGTTTAATGAAAAAACTGGAAGAGAGAAACAAAGCAAAGTTTCCTGTAAAAGAAAAGGTGTGTTCTTCTGGGATAGGATGAGTAAAGTACAAGTGTGACAAAAGAAAAAGTTGAGGAAGATGACGTAGCTTCATGAAACGTGCTATTGCCATTGCTTCTACTATGAAATAGCTATCACAGTTGTTTTATTACCACGACCTCACTGGCTTTGCTTTCTCCCATAGTGCTTTCCTGCAATCAACAGAAAAATCAGTAGAGTCACAGAAAGCTCTCAAAATGCTTATTCAGTATGGGCTATCCCAGAACATTTCTAAATGTGTATTAACAACATTTATCTGGAGTTCAAGTTAACAACTCTTGCTGAGTCATACAGCCAAATAAAAAGCCAAAAGAAAAACTACATGGTCTCCAGTCACTCTTTTTATGCTGTGGCTAGGTTTGGCAAACTGGCAGAAAAAAAATTGAGGGACAGAAATTTCCTGGAAACCTTCTGAACATGTAACTCCAGTACCCTTAAGATCCCTAAGGATAAAGGTGAAGTGTATTAATTCTCATTCCTACACTGTTTTGCATCAAGGGAACAGAATTCAAGAAGTTTAACACAAAGTGAAGAAGATCTTCCTTCATCAGCACATACCTGGAGCATGTAATTTCATGTCTCACAAAGAGTAGGATAAGAATTTTGTGACTGGTTGTCTCAAAGTCTACAACACAGACTCAGGTCTACAACATATAGTGAGATTTCCAGGATTTAGAACAAAGAAAAAAGCACATGTGACTAGAGAGGGCATACTGGATTTACATAAAATAGAAATAAAAATATTAGAGAAGGGGCACAGAACTGGAACAGCCTTCTGAAAGAGTGTTAAGAGGTCTACTGGACCTCCTCAAGCAGTCTAAGCAGGTCACAAGGTTGGCCCTCATAATGGATCACCAATGGAACAAGTCTCCAATACAGGTGTTCAGATGAAGAGAATTGAAGGTCATTTTGTCTCATTTTGCCTCCCATCCACACCTCCACCCAGGCACTGCAATCACTGGTATTTGCAAAGCCTTGTTATGGCTCATCTTTGCCTCCTCCTCCCCAAAATCTAAGGCACATGGGGATTGACTGGTGTGGTAATATTGCACTAGGAACATGAGTTTTGCTAGTTTTCTATTAAGAAATCTAAGAACGGCTCTCACCTCACAGCCGCTCTTACTCCTTTCTCTCTGTAAAGCTGCTCATTCCTAAATTTCCTTACTGAAAAACGTGTGTGAAATACTCAGGGCAGGCAAAGGAGAAACTTTTCTTAATAGATAACACACCCTATTGTTCAGTATGTTGTTTCGGGCACATATTGTAAACTACTTGAGATGGATTACTGTGAGAACTGGGAAGAGAACAGTCATTCCACCAGTTTCTATAACTCTACACATTAAGAAAGGGTTAGTAACATCTTATGCATTGTTGTTTCAGAGGATCACCAAAGACCAGGGATGAAATCCAGTTCTGTGTTGCAAAGAAAACACAATACTGAACTGTGGACCAAAGGCACGGAGATGTGACATGGGTGCTGCCTTTCTCTGAAGCCTCAGGCGTTCAGAACAAACTTGATGAATGATTGTTTGAAATTTCACAATCATTGGTATTGAGTAAGATGCAAAACTGTATTGAGCGGGGTGGGGGAAGAGAGACAGCATTAATTCTTTATTCATGTCTTTGTCACAGACAAGTGGACATATGGGAAGAAAAGATAGAAATATGATACTGAGCTAAAGAGAGGAGTAAACATGTACCATATAAATCTCTGAATTGCTGGTCACTCCAAGGAGAAAGGATTAAGTCAGAACAGTTCATAGTAAATCCACTATAAGAAGTGAGATTAACAGCTACCAGGTACAGCCATCAGTAGAAGTTTGGTGCCTTGAACTTTGAGTTATTCATCACCCTAACAACTCATCATGAACTCTGGTATTATCTTTTAATAGGGACACTGAAAAGTAAAGATGTTTATTTCCTGATTCTTCCAGAAACTCAATTTTCAGGCCCCCAAGTCCTAATTTAAAAAGATGAGATGAAAACTACCTTTTTCAGTTCTGCCTTAGATCTGAATTTTCTTTTCATTCTGATATACCTTTGTTTGCTTGCTGTATGGAAATCCTTCTATACATTTCCCAGCACCAAACCACTTAAATCTAAGTTTTTCTAGCTCTTCAGCAGACTGAGGATGGGACATTTTGAGAATTCTTTCAAGTGTGAAATATGCAGCATGATTAAAATCTCCTGCTGCTGTTTAAAAGCCCCCAACCACGTGGACAGGTTCAAATCCCCAAAAAACATCTGCAAGCAGTTTTTAAATGTAGTGTAGTCTCCACCAAATCTAGGTGTGCATATATTAATAAAAGCACAGCAAAGGTTGCTAGCACTGCTACTTCTACATTAAGCAATTTTCCTTTTATAGCCTTTTGAATAGCAAGACTCACAATTTCTTCCTTAGTGAGAATAAAGCTGTGTCACACTGAGACTGCTACCTCTTTGCAGCTGCTCAACCACAGATACTCACATTGTGGGTAAGAGCATCTCCTGGGAAAAAAAATCCAGAGTAGCTTAACCGCACTGCTCATCTGAACAGATGCAGTCTTGAAAATAGGTGTTAAAAAGGGCAAAATGCATCTCTTTATTTGGGCTTCCTGATGACTACGTATCTTGAAACAAGTGCGTGTCCTATTAGAGCTCTGTACTCAGCTCTTCTCACTGTACATGAATGTGCTCCTGAGGTAAGAAAGATGCAGCAGGGTGAAGCCAACCTGTGTCACATTTTTCCTCTTCTGTCAACATGGTATTGCAGAGAATGGGGACTTACCCCTTGCACCCATTTGTGTTGTCTGCTGCCTCCTTGAAGTGAGCAAACATTTCCACAGGCAAATCTGCTTGTATACACATTCATTTCTAAAGTTATCATAACAAATTTTTTTTACAGCACCAGGAAAAGCAATCTAAATGCTACCAGAAACCAGTAGTTAATAGATTCACCTTGCATTTTAAGTGTTCCTGTGGTGGCAGTTCTGCAGAACTCTTTAGGTTTTCCCCGTTGGCACCTGCAGCAGGATCCCATTTCCTATACGCTTGTTTCCTGTAAACCTCAACAGCACACGTAGTAATGCCCACGCTCTTGGTTGTCATCAAAGCTGTCATCAAACATATCAAGTAACCCTTGCCAGACCCAAATTTCATAATTTCATAAAAAGCTCTTTTTTTTAATGTTACCTTGTCTATAAATTACATCTGTCCATATACCTCAGTGCTTCACAAGATTCTTTCTGACCCTTATGAAGTAATTTTTCTAGTTACTAACTACAGTTTCACATGGCTTTCTTGTGATTCATGGATCTTTTGATCTGGTAAAATGCTCTTACGTGGATGTCATGCTTCAAGGCTGAATTCGTCTTTAAATCTGCCATATATATAAACCTGAGACTGAAGAGAACTATTTTATTCCATCTGTTTGTCTTACTACCAAGGTTGAGTCATGTTCCATGGCAGATTGACTATTAACCACTCACCTTATACTAGTGCCAAAAAGTCTCTCTCAGAATTGGGGCTTTACTGTGCTGTGTACTATGCAAGCAGATGGACAGCCCTTCTCCAGGAAGGATAACACAGTAACAATCAGTGTGCTCGAGTGCTGTCCTTGTGTTTCTTCTGTCAATAATAGCGAATAGTACTTCTGGTTCAGATCCCTCTCCCCTGCCTTCCCAGAAACAAATTCAGAAATTTGTCATGACTAAAGGGCAGACTCTAGAACAGCAGCTGCTGTTGCAAACGCAGAGGCTATACAGGCCTCCCCAGGACAAGGGAAAAAGAATTTCATCTGCAAGAAAAAGGTATCAGAATCACAATTAAAAAAAAAAAAAAAAACCAACCCCCCCCAAAAAAACCCCAAAACAAACAAAAATCAAATGACTGCCTGGACAGAAAACAGTTTTCTGGATAAAGAAGAGCCACAGCACCGTAAAGGTCCTTATACTCTTAAATTCCCTCTTAAAGATGTAGCTTTTTGAACATCACAAAGGGTGGGCGATAATGATATTACCATTAAGCATCAGTTTCAGCATTTGCCATGAGTTGTATCTTTAGGACTTGGCTTCAAATTATACATACTGTGCTTGTAATCTGCACAGCATGTTTAACTTTGAGAATTTCATAACCTAGACATATCAGAGAAATAATACCTGAAATCGGAGCTCTTTACACAGAGAGCCTTTGCAAGCACAATGTTTTTTGAGCGAAACAGCTACTGGAAAGAAGAATTAACTAAAGAACTAGATTAAGAGAGAGAATGCAGGAAAAAGATCAAATTTCTGACTTGAATTTGGCATGCCACTTAGTACTAAAAGTTTGTTCATTCTTAATGGAGAGTTAGTGTTTTCCTAGCCAACATTCTTACCAACTGCATCTAAAAAGTCCTTCTCTGACTCATCCCTATCAGAAATACATGTCAAGCTATGCTTTTTGTGCCAACACTGAGATTTATTTAATTTGGAGTCCATTATAACACTTGCCGTCTGGCAAAGTCATCACAGAGGTCCCTTCCACAGAGGTAAGTAGTTAAACTGCAAAAGACTATGAAACTGTGGAAAAAGCAAAGGTGTGTGTCCTCATTCCTCTCTCATGCATACAGCTAGCTTCTCAATGTCAGTCACACTACTGAGAGAGAGGACAGACGAGGTGTAACTAACGGGAAAAAAAGTTCAAAAAGGATTAAGAAGGAGAAAAATAGGAGAGAGAAAGATAAAGACAGGAAAAGTTCATAACACTGAAAGACACATATGGGAGATGGACACAGTAGAAACAGATGTTGATATATAACATCGTCTCATCTTAATGCAACCTCACCAGAGGTCATGCAGCGTAGGAAGAGTTTTCATTTTCTTTTGGAGAAAGATAAAGGTCACCACTCAAACAAACTGGCTGCAGGAAACTTTTCTGTCTGAGTTTCTTTTGCCAAATCATCTTTAAAATGAGGCCTGGCTCTGCTAGTGAGGCCTGGATCTTGTTTAAGGGTGGGACCTGAAACTTTCGTCTTCTTTTTTGTGGAGGCTTAACAGAAGCAAAGAGCTCTTTGGGATTTTTTGTTTTCGTGCTAAGCCTTTCCCCACGTTTGCTTGAATTTTTCAGGCATGTAGCTCTACAAAGGAAACTGAGTAAACCCTCTGCATGCAGGAGGCTCAAAAAGCTAAACTGAAGGATAGATCAGAGACAGCAGGGACCACAGCCTCCTCCAGGGGTGATGGGAGATGTTCCTATGGGACAGGGCTCTCTGGAGGCAGACAGAAAATATGGGCTGGCCAGGTGCCTTAAGAAGTGAGGCATTTCCTTAATGAGTGAGATGTTTCCCAGCTTTAACTGACTCCAGAGATTTTCACTGACTGTTTTAGGCAAAACTTCCTGTTACATAATCCTCTCTGCTGCAAATTTACCCACCTCCTTAAGGTGTACCCTGAAGGGGTAACTGCGACTGTTTGCTATAGGATGCTTTTTAGCACTGGCACTTGCATCTTCTCCAACACATAAAGAAGGAAGGAAGGGAGGATCATATTGCATGTATTTTGAAAAGGAGGGTAAACAGTAGAATTTTACTTGATGGCAAAAAAGTTTCAGAATCAACTTATTTTAATTATGAGAAAGTGAAATCATGCAACAATTCTGTAGTGTGACCTTAGACTAATATTGGATTTAAAAGTATTAAACTGCATTAAACAGCCAGTGATTGTGAACTCCAGTGCTTATGCTATTGTGAGAAAAGGTAATTATAAACAACTACAAAGATACCATCTTTGTTGTTTATTTTCACCTTTAGGACAAGTTTTACTTTCTGTGTCGGAGACATACCACACAACATAAGATATACTAGGTGCAAACACAATGAACCAGGCCCAGAGAACATAACGTAAAAAAGGATGGTGTGTCTCTATTAAAATTATAAAATTTTTCCTTACCCTCAGTGTATCTAGTAAAGAGACAAACGCCCCCTAAAGAGGTGCACATTTCTGATCTAGCATTTCCAAACCAAACCAAGCCCTGAATGGAGACTGAGCTCAGTGACACAGTAACGTAGCACCTGCACACCCGGGAGTACTGACAAACTGACCCCTTATCATAGAATGGTTAGAGTTGGAAGGGACCTTAAAGATCATCAAGTTCCAATCCCCCTGCCATGGGCAGGGACACTAGAGCAGGTTGCTCAAAGCCCCATCCAGCCTGGCCTTGAACTTATCTAGCCTTATGAGCTTGTGTTCATATACCGAGTGCAGTAAGTGCAGTCCACTTACTGATCTGCAATTAATGGCACTCAGGTAGCATTAAGAGAATCCAAAGAAGAGGTCAGAAGACTTTAGAGGGTGTACTCAAAAAATTATCTGTTCTTTGTTCACCTTTATGCATCCTCATAGCACATTTCTGGATAAATTGTTAATTTAGATCCTGTTATATCTGTCCATAATTTCTGTTATGAGGTACTACAAGAACATAAAAGTACACACAGGTGTCACTTGCCTACCTCAAATTACATCACATCTTTAAAGACCTTTTGTTTCAAACAGTGGAAAACACCATTGTAAAATAAATGAATAAATAAAAAAGGAGAAATTATTTCATAACTGCAGAGTCACTACCACCTGCACGATTAGCAGCAGCTAATCAGTGTCTCCTAGCTGATTAGAGAAAGTGTTGTATCTATAGAGGAACGTTGAAGTAATAAAAATATCTTTAGATAATGGTGGTATTCTAGAAATCACTGATATATTAGGAGGAAGACTTTGCTCTTCTGTACAAGTTACCCTTATGTTATAGGTGTCCCTGCTCAGTGGAGAGTGTGCATTACAAAACATAAAGGGAAGTTAAAAGTATGCACAAAAAAAGTTCCAGGGAAAATCTCAGCAGCAGAAGGATGTGCTATGTATTTGCTGAGGATGTGGGGGACAGAAATTACACAGAAACGGACTAAGCAAGAGGTATCAAACAGAAAACAAAATGGTTTTTCTAAGCTGTTAAACTTTCCATTCACTTTCTATGTAATTTTTTTTTTTTTTTAAATCAGGTCAATAACAAGGAAAATGAAATTGTTTCTATGAGAAAGTACACTATAAGTCAATTCTGCAACAAAATGGGGAAAAAAAAAATACATAATTCCTTGGAATTTCCAAGTCCATTCCATGAAATGCTGAAGTAACAGTAATTAGACAATGTAAAAGACAGTCCACTAGGACAATTAAATGTTTACTGCAATTGTTTCTCCAACAGAGGGTCCTCGTCCCAAATGAAAAAGCAAATTCTACCTTGATAAAATGAGTGCTGGCCATATCTGTCTGAATTACTTTCCCTCACAACAGATGGCAACAACTGAGGAAAATAGAAAATCCTAAGGATGACTTTGAAAGAGGCATCTGTTTCTTCTTTCATAGCTCTACCAGTTAGAGGATTTTCTTTAAAAAGAAAGGAATCCAAGAAAGAAGTGTGCTACTCCCTTACAATATTTCTTTTTTCTTTCTTTCAGGTTAAAAAAATAGATTACTACATAGAAAAGAAACCTTAATTGGAATATTCATATTGCAGTAGCTATTTGTTGTACAGCTATTGGCAATTAAAGTATTAATATTAAACATAAAAATGAGAAGACAATGCATGTGTAAGAAGAAAGATGAATACAGTTAACAAGCCCTAACAAGAGCCACAAGTCAAAACTAAAGACAGATTTCCTGCAGAGCTTTCTAAATTAAAATGTATCTGGGGTTATGACTATAGAGATTTTGTACTTAGTTCTGAAGTCAATTTTGATACTGATATTAGATATTTTAAAATTATTTCATGATATTACTGGCATGCGTGAGTTAATAACTAATAGGTCTAGCAACAAAAGTCATCATAATATACCAAGTGCATTTTTTTCTGAATTAAATCCATGAGAATCAGAAACAAAAGCAGTTCTAAGAGGGTAACTGAAGCTGAATTATAACAATAGAATAATAAAGCAGAGTGTGTCCAAGAACAAAGCCCAAACAGGAAAAAAAAATGCAGAGGAAGAAACCATCTTAAAAATCCATATAACTATAATTGCCCATAGTATGATGAGCCAAATTCATCTCTGGAGTTTCATGAGCATTGAATTTGGCTTTAGGCAGGATTCTTATTTATGGGGAATTCAGATGATGGGAAAGAACTATATAACACAGTACCATTTTCATTGAAAGCTAACATCATTCAAAATTTAAAGTGGGAGCTCACAATGTTATCTGAATCATAAAAGCTGTCCTCATCCAAATGTTCATTTTTGTTGGATTCAGGCAGTAGAAGAATCTGCTTCTTTTCATAATGATACACTCACACACACGACTACTGAGCTGTCTGTTTGTGTACAAGTACAATAGGAGCAACAAGTCACCTAGAAGAAATCTCTATACTCTGAATATTCATGTGCCTCCTTGACGCAGTACTGCACGAAGATCAACAGTGTTTTCTGGATTATTTGGTGCTGTTACACTCTTGTGCTTCCAAAGTGTTTGTCTGTCAAGGTACATGGAAGTTTATCTCCATAAGTGCATGCATGTGCACACGTGCTTTTCTGTCTCTTATCCCTCCAGCCCTCACAAGAGATGCTGCTTCCATTTTAACGTGAAGCTATTTTTTGATCTAAGACAGACTCAGAACACAAGGAAAACTACCATAAACACATAAATAGTCATAGAGCTAGTGAACACATATGCGCTCAGGCTTTTTCTTTTGTGCTGGTACAGTACCTCAGACAAGAAGACCTGGCACTGCCGGTGATACTGTAGTATAAACAGAAGTGGATAGACAGGTCAAACACAGGAATTTAGCCGGAAACCTGCAAGGAAAGTTTACAGCCTTAATATAGTCAGTGTTTTCATCTGCAGGTAAAAGTATGAGAAATTACCATACAGTCACTGTTGGTTATAGAGTACAAACAGTACACAGATGGAGGTGAAAACTAGAGGCTTTTGCATTTCGTGATATTCTGTTAGGTTTCACAGCAGCTTTTAAGTTACTCTAGCTTTCTGTACAACGGAATTTCACCCAGCACTTAGGCAAGGGCAGCTTGTACATTGGGGAAAGTGGGATCCATCCACACCGGGACTTCATAAGTGTTGGTAAAAATCTTTGTGTTCAATTTCCCCCCTGTGCTGAGCGCAGGCAGCGCACACGCGAGCAGCCAGCCCTGCATCGTCCTGGGAGAGGAAGGATGCAGCCCCCTCGCCATAGGGAGCTTTCAGTGGGGATCCCCACCACCTAAAAAGGATTAGAGCCACCATTGCCTGTAAGTAGGTCCACATTTTGCTCACTTAATCAAAGAGCTGGAGGAGTAGCAATGGGAAAACAAAATGGGAAAAAAAAAACAAAACCTCTCTCCCTTAAAGGAGATTCCCTGTTTGAATGTGCAGAAGAAGACTGCAGACAGGCCCTTTCAGCAGCAGCTTGTGTGTCCTGACCCAAACTTCCAATAAGCTGGCTCCTCATCCCTTGCCTGGAAGCATTCCCAGTCCAGAGACAGACATTCCTGTATCACGTGATCTCTTTTATTCCCACTAGTAAGTATGTTTCGGTCTTGGTGGAGTCAGTTTTTCCTCAGAATTTCCACTCAGACGAGAGCTCGCTCGCTCGCTGCCACCACAATACTCACAGCCATTAGTCCTGTCCAGCTGCAGTAAATCCTGCCCTGCTCAGTCTGCTTATTACTGGAATAAAACATCAGCTTCATCCTATCACTCTCTTTGCTCCTCAAGTGCATAATTACAAGTCAACTGTGGGTCATACCGTTACCATAACGCCAAGGAACAGAGAGCCTGATAAGAGCCAGCAGAACGACTCATGCTGATTTTAATGGGATTTGCCTCAAACCTTCAACAGCTATCACACTGGAAAAGCAGATGCAGGCTGCAAGGTTAAATCACAGGAGAAACCGGGAGAGAGCCTGCATCTCGGACTTTGTTTAGGCAGCCATTTGCTCCTCTGTATTTCAGTCTCCATCAGAAATGTGGAGGCAGCAGTACCAGGTGCTTAACAGAGCTGTCAAAAGGCTTTATTCATTTATACCGATGATGCCTTTTGTGGGGATCAAAGGGATGGCACTGATGAGTAGTAAGAACAATGAGAGAAGGGCAAGGCTTCATGAGGGTCTTCCCCTTTCAACTTCACACTCAGGTGTGACTCTAATGACTGGAACAGCAATGCGATCACACTCAGTCTTTAGTAAAGGCCTCAGTACAGGCATCAGAACATCTTTTTGGTGATTAGCAACTTTGAAACAGCTCTGACACAGTCATAAGCAACAGTGAAATTGTCAGGGAGAAGCTGCCACCCCTCTCATGTCATCTGAAAACATTAGAAAGGGACCCCTCAGCCATCCAAAACCAGTCAGGCAACTAGTCTGTCAGCAACAGAATGAATTACAGCATATATGATGTATTTGTTACTATGTATTGATATGGGATTAATTTTTACCGTGTGTATAAGTATTTTAAACCACAGTGGTGACTGGATTTTCCCAGCAACAGTTTTAAGTCTAGATAACAGCAAACTGCAGCAGAAGTAAATTAGGGTCTAAAATGAGTTGCTTCACTGAAGTTCGTGCTCTGTGCTAGTGTCGATGCACATGTTTGCAAATGAACAACCTAATCTTTTTTTTATTGTCCAGTACTCCCTAGTGGCTCTTGAAACCAGTATTTCATTTACACATTGTATTCTTGGTATCCAGTATGGTTTTCCAAGTTCTTGAGAAAAGGTCTCTACTTCAGTTCTCCACATTACATCATCTTCCAAACATTTTAAAATAATAATTTTAAAACAGGAAGCTGAAGGTGCAATCTTTTTGCTGGTCTGACCACAAATAAAAATGAGAAAGTATTGGAAAATCATGCTTTTCACCAAGCCATGGAAAACAGATGAAGGTCAAATCACAGCTATCATAGCTGGAAATTCTTTCAGACATCCTGCAAAGGCATTACATGATTAAATGTTGTGGTTTCTGGCTGTTTTTTCACTCTGGAAAGAGATGTGACCAGACCTGGGTATACACGGACAGGAAAAGGAATATAGCTCTGTGTTGGCATTCAGTCATCTGCAATGCATTCACATGCTTTTACTTGAGATTTCACTAGAGTTTTAAGCAGTTCTAATGGAGCGCTGATGCTGAAAATAGCAATTCTACCTTTTACTCCTGACTGCCACCCGCATGGTGCCACCCACTCCTGTCTCTTCTCCAGAGCTTATCTGAAGTTTTGCAGAGATACACCATCCTGTGGACTTCAACAACGAGCCTGTGTGGGTTTTTTCACTTTCACCCATTTTTGCCTGGGGTCCTTCCCACCCTTTTTGTGTCTTCCCTCTTTTCAAATGCATCCATTCTGTGATTTTCTTTAACCCTTTCTGCTCTGTAACTTTCCTGCTGGTTATGGACATGTTACATAAAGCTCCTGTGTACCAGTTTGACAGAGGGAAAACTGTAAGAGATAAAACTGAAGGGTTTTGGAACAAAGCTGAGAGTCAACCCCATAGATCATTGTGCTTCACCTTGCTACACATTTTCTGCCCAAATCTCTCTCTCTCTTTTTCTCCTCTTATTTACTAAAGGCATTTTATTGAACTGGAATAGCCTTCCTGACTACAAAAGCTGGAGTTGTATTTGACATTATTCATGTTTAGTAAGTGCTCAAAACACTGCATTTATTCTTTTGGGCATCTTCTCTGGAGATAAATATTTTGTCGCTCCTGAGAGTGGGGGCATGGAATTCTATACAGCAAGTTCTAAAGAAAATACTACATCTGTGTTGCCAGACCAGCTGGCAAAGTAATTCTAAATGAAGAAAATTAAGGGATTAATACGAAATTAAATTACCATAAAAACATTCTTACTAATACTGGAAAGAAAACACAAATATGAGAACCTGCTATGCCTGAATAAGGTGTAATAATTAAGTAATAGCATTTGTCAGTGTCACTTCAGTATTGCACAACTGGTTCAGCCAGCTCAGGAAAGCTGTGGGAAACAGGCTGAAGTCTGAACAGTTGCAGTTGCTGTGGACAATACGTGTTATACAGCTCATTGTCTCCTAAAGAGGGGCTCCATGAATCCCTAATTTAACACTGGTGGCCAAATTCCTATTAATCCAACAAAAATAAAATTAAAAAATTAAAATGTATCAACTTTAGCATATACTCCCATTCCAGAGAGTTGACATTTGACTGGAAGAACCACACCTAGATGTGCTCAGCTACCACAAGAGTATCTGTTACAAGGCCCTCTGAAAGGAGCGGTGCCTCTGGGGTACCACCACACAAGGAAATCAAATTCATTTCACAGTGTCAGAAATATTCCAGCTGCAGGACTAGGTTTATTTGTTTATTTTCACAACTCTCACAGAAGAAATCCATGAAATTCTCTATTGGAGGGAAATCTTTCCCAAGATCTAGTTACAAAAGGAAACCCTCCAGACTGTGTGTGGCCTCGTTCTCAGCTGTGCCATTGTTCATTAGATGTAACTAAGGAGGAGGCTGAGGATGAGGTCCACAAAAAGCCAATGCATTTCTCTTATCCCGGGGCCAGTTCTTTGCCAGCCCAGCCCTTCCATAGATGAAAGCAATCCAAGGGCTGTTCTAATCTATGCCAGCTGCTTTGCCAAAGCCTGATACTGGTCAGAAATTGCTGCAGCACAACCCAGCCAGGTTCCCTTCTCTCTCTCCCCTGCCACTATCTCCATCCATAAAACCATGAGAGCACATGATGCGGGAAGATGACAGGTAACAGGGAGCTGCACAAAGAAAGGATCACTTTGCGAGGATCACCCTCCTATTAACCCAACAAGGGTGAAAAAAGGAATGAGAAGTACAGAGACTAGGGACTGGTCTCCCTATCAGATGTATTTATTGCTATACATGGCTCCAGCTCAGTGTTCTTCCTTGGAACTCTGCAGAATCCTCCCCCCTCTCTTTCCCCCCCACCTCTCCACACACCACCCAATGCCAGGGTTAACAAGAACATGTCCCGTGAAATTTATCATAACCCTTAGGGCATCACTGTTGTCTAGGGATATCAGTTGCTGAGGATCCCAGGATCTATAAGTCACAGTATGGTTTAAAATTTTAAGAATTCATGTACTAGTTTAGCACAACCCAACAAGTGCAAATGCTTGAGAGTATTTCAAAGCTGGTTTTGGACTGCAACTGTGAGGTACTCCAACTCTGCAAACCAAAGATCACCTTGGAAGTGGGGGACAGGGAAGGATGGGCAAAGACTTTCTCCGATAGCCAGGAGCCAAGATTTCGTAAGCCCAGTGACAGTAAAGCCATTGTTGCCTGCTTACAGATCAGAGCCTGCAAATCCACATAGCACTCAGGATTTGTATCTCTGTCCCTGCAGCTGACAACATCAACTCAGCAGCATACTCAATACAAGAAAAAAAAAAAAAAAAAAAAAAAAAGAAAAAAATAATGCCACCAAGGGTGCTGAACTTTTAGTCAGAAAGAAATACTTCTGTGCAGAAAGTTTCTGAAGATGAAAGACACCATAAATGGGAGCAAAGCACAGTGGACCCTCGCATGCCAGTAAGTGATTTATCATCAAATGGTCAAAACTACTTCTTCTAAGAAGCAATCAAAAGTTGTGGATATTACAAGGGCTTAGAAGGCAGCCTGTGGTTTATTTGAGATCTTCTTCTTTAGTATACTAAACCGAATAAAATCCATCAGAAAAGCTGACATTCATGGTAGATGGGCAAATGGGGGGAGAAAAAAAAAAAAAGTGGGGGAGAATTAAGATTGAGGTCATTCAACAACTGTGGAGATTTAGTGCTTTTTTTTTTTTTGCTGTCTGCTGCTGTACCAGACATGCTGTTGGTCTCCCGTAAAGCCTGATATCCTTTAACTGAACTGTGGAATAAAAGAACTGTTGGAGATTAAAAAAAAAAAATAAAAAAAAAGAAAACCACCACACAACAAAAACAGGGAAGTCCCAAACACTATACAGAAGAAGAAAACAGTTCTTGCTCTTATTTGCTAGTTTATATCTGCGGAAAAACCCCATCTGAAGTAGTGAATTTATGCTTACAGCAAACCCCAGTTAAAAGAGAAAAGGCAGCATTCTTAATGAAAAAATATTTTTGCCACTGAAATTTAATTTTCACAAGAAGTAGTCTTGTGTCAGCATTTTCTCTGTTTTGCTAAAAAAAACCCAGACACCAATACACACAAACCTAAAAAGTTCCTTAAGTGTTTCTGGTGGATCATTATCAAACCTTTAAAAACTTGGAAAAATGCTTGAAAAAGTAAAGCTTCAATTTAAAAAATTCTTTAGTTAAGTTGCTAAAAAAATATTTCACAGGAGATAAAACCCCCAAACTTTTAAAACTATTATTATGGAATTGCTTTGTTTATAAACTCCCTTACATGCCAATAGTCTTCCCCCTGGAACCTTTACAGAGTGAGGAACGGAAACAGGGGGAAATTTGACAACTTAGAGCACTTCCATGTAGTAGAGTTATGATAGTAACTCCTATGCCCAGTAGTGCTTCCCGCACCACCTCTTCTCACTTGGGCTGGTGTACGGGGAACAAACTATTTGGTACCTAAATACCAATTCTGTACCTTAACTACGTGTATTTATGGATATCTGAAATCCAGCCTTTTTAGCTCCATTTTTCTTCTGTGACCTTTACTCTACAATAGGAGCAGTATTTAAGCAAAGTCTCTGTTTTAAAATATATTCACAAACTGTTCCACTGTTTTCCTAGCCAAACAGCGTGTCAATGGGCTTTGCGTGTTCAGTGATGTCGGAAAAGGCACTGGCAAACACTGGGGAACAGTGCAAGAACTTCCCTGCCCCCTTTCTTAGGTCGGATCCCTGCACCAGGAACACACAGCAGCTGCCCAGCATCCCCCAGCATTTGCACTTCCACATTTCTGGCGTGTTTGATGTATAGCATTAAGATGTATTCTGCTTTCTTATTAGATCATGGCCAGCATAATCCTCACCTAAAAAGTTGACAGTGGTATTTTATTCCTATTGCTGTGCCTACAAGGTGCAGCAGCATTCCTGGAATTACATCCACAGACTCTCCGCCAGATGGTTTTGGATCACACAGAAGCACTTGAAGTTCCATTACACACAGGATAAAATGTGAGGCAGTAGCTGAAAATCTACTACTCGGCTTTCCCTAAGCACCCCAAAAAAACTTACACAGAACTTGAAAACTCTCTGACTGGGTTTAATACACTGCTTTGGGTTTTAGGATCAGAAATGCAATGCACTGTCATGGAGCAACTATTTTAGGGCGCTTCCTGGGTTTGGTCACAGAAGGAATGCATCTACTACTACTGTGCATATGGAGTTGTATCTTAGAACAATAACAGATTCTTGTCAGATTCCTAGGCTGATATTCAGAAATCCTACAAGGATTAAGAGTCTCCAGCACTGGTGATCTCATGGCCCAACTCAAAGGTTAGACTCCACAGCAACATTTCTCCTAAAAGGTGCAGTTTAGAGGGAGAAGAGGCAAGCCCAGACTTTCACATTCAAACATTCTTCATTCTTTCAGAAGACCTACTTACCAGAGCCCAAAAATAAGTCCAACACCAATCTTCATAGGATGGAATACAAGATCTCTCAGAGATCCCTTTGCATCTCTATGAGAAAGTAAAAAGTGCCGGGTGGTCTGAGATGGTACTTAAATCTGATTATTCAAGGCCAGAGAGTGGAAACAAGTAGGGAGGTACTGAGAGTATGATGAAATATACTGAAACTTGGATTAATTTCTTTTTAGATAGCTATATACTACCAAGGCAATCACAATGACTGAAGAATGTCATGCCTTTGAAAAAGTAAGTGCCCAAGTGAACCCCATTTTATCCAAACTATGCTGGAAAAACAAGAATACATTTTGATTACAAATGTACAAAGATGGCTTTATTTTTTTCACTAGCTTTAAAGAAACTTAAAGGAAAAAAATAAGCCATCCCTTGTTCCTTACCAGCAATAACCCGCAGCAAATGAACACTATGACTCCTGGCCGAGATCCTTAACTGTTAACACAAAGTCCATTCATATATTTAAAAATCAGTGCAAGGAAAAAGCACAATAAAGGATCAAATATGAAATCTCAATCTTTCTGCTTAAACTATTCGGACCTGAATCTTGATCTATGGCCAAGCAGCATTTTGTGCTGCTCAAAATGGGAAAGTGGAGTGAAGGCGTAAACACGGCTTTTAAACCCTGGCTTGCACCTAGGGTGCATAAGAACAGCCAGAAGACTGTTCTAATTAACACCTGCTACTAATGGTTCCAAAGGGTCTTTCTGACATCTGAGTATCCCAGAGCAAAGAACAAGGTGCTTTTTCTTACTTCATCACTGGTGAAGGAGGGCAGAAATGGACTTTCCTACACCATTCTTCCTATGAGGAGGCAGAGATCTTCCAGTATATGGAAGAACTTGGTTAAAGGAAGTTTAGAGATGTTTTGAAGTACTGGAACGGTCAGGCCTATGATATATTTTGCTGCATACAGCGAAAATAATTGGAAAACCTTTCAGTTTTAGTCATCTTCTTTAAGTCATCCCAGCTTTGCCAGAGGGATTCCTTTGTGGAAACAGAAGAGGGACTAACTTTTTCCTCAAGATTTCCCTTAGCAAAAAAGATGAGAGGTTTTACTTTAAGTGAAATTAATGAGTTCATTTAAGAACAGGCACTTTAGTTTTGCTGTTCTGAGAAGATGAGAGTAGATTATCCCTTTCCCAAGCAATCCAGGTCTCCCTGTTACATTACAATGAGTTTTTCCATCTTCCCATGCTCTACAACCACCAAGCTGTGGACAAGCACATAGTATATTGTCCCCTCATAGCATCTTTCTGTGGGCTCTTAGTCTCCCATACCCCACTACTCAATGCTTGGCAAGAAGTGAGGGGCTAGAGAAGAGCGGGACAGTCAGGTGCCATCAGTCCATGATATTTTTTGGGGGGTCCTAATGATCACTGGGTCTCAGGGAAGCTTCCATCTAATGGCATCCCACACTCCTGGCTATGCTATTTAAAGTATTTTTATGAGACATTTCAAGTACTTCCTTTTTCTTAAGAAAAAACAAATCTAGAAAATCAAATGAAAAAGAAAATGAATACACTGTTGTGTTCCTGCAGACATTTATCTAATGACTAATATTATCCATGTGTATACCAAGTTATACAGAGGCGTAAACGTTGGATCAAGTGATCCAAGTCTGGTAAACCACTTTGAAAATCAGGAAATTCCAATGGAAAGGTTAGTTACATTTACATCTGTATTATTTTCTGCTCTTGGTTCCATTTTTGGTGAAAAATTTAATATAATCCTAGTCTCTTAGTCTATACTATAAAATAAATAAAGGGTTTAAGCTTTCATTGAGTCTAGGGCTAATTAAGTCACTCAAGCAAGTAGGAGACCATGGAGAGGAATTTTGTTTGTGCATATTTAGAGTGTCTTATAAAAGCTAAGGGGATTTAAAAAAAAAAAATGGTTTATTGTACGAGGAAATCAGACCCAACTTTTGCAGAATGGTTGTGGTAAAGACCTCAGATCAGGGAAATTTCTCACTAAAAGCCTTTCATTTTAAAAGACCATTTTTAACATTGGATAAATCTGAATCTTTAAGCCAACCTAAGCATAGATGAACTTGAGCAAGATGAAGAAAACAAACAAAAAAATCTGAGGAAAATCAGAGTGTAATGAGCTATTCTGCATAAATAACTAGTTCTTACAGTACATCCAGAAACCTGTCAGAACTGGACACCAGTGGCCTTCATAGTGCATGAGCAGGACGCGTGTACACTTTATAGACATAATTCTTAACATATTATCAACACTGAGCTATATCAGAGTACTTACCTAACTTCAAATGTGGCTCAAATGCCATGCAATGCATGAAAATGGAGAAGAAAAGAACAAAGGTGAAAGGGAAGCTAAGAATACTGTGAAACAGTTTATACTCTACTGCAGCTACTCTATGCGGGTTGTTCGTAGGCATTTTCCTGCTACAGAAGTGCATGTACCTGCACGCAAGAACTTTTCTGGTACACATGGGTGCACCAGACTGATTCCTCCTGCTACATGCAGCAACAGCCAAGCCATAAATGAAACATAGACGGATTAAAATTTTACCACATTGAGTATTTTTAAACTACTAGTAGTTTGAGTTAGCTCCTAATATTTTTAAATGGCTACTAAGGAAAAGAAAAAGAATTCTAATAAGTTGCTTGCATTTCATACCTCAGCTTATAAACAGATCAGTGTCATCACAACCTTGTGCTTTTCTCCAGGATCAAGTTTCCCAGCTGAGAAAAGAAAACCATTCTTCTCTTCCACTATTGGTGTACTCCATTTTATAATGATGCATATGCAAAGCTAAAGAATGAGGGTGATAAAATAAAGACAATTTGAAAGATTAACAGTATTCAGCTGTACTGCCAGAGGGGGGGATTATCTGGTTGGTGCGACACCCCAGCTGTGCTAATTGAAGTGAGGATAAGGTGGGAAAGACCAACCCTCACAAGATGAGTTCAGGTTCTGTTTCATAACACTTTCCTCCAATGTCATTTGCTCTACAGATCTCAGAAAAAAACCCAACCCAAACCCACACTAAAAGCAGTCTCACATTCACCCAGTGAAAGCTGTCAGCCTAAAGAGTAAAGTCTTACTTATTCACAGAATATAGTGTAGTAAACTGAGCTGAAAGCTTCCTCTAATACTTTTTTGCAGTGGGCCTGCTCCCTGCCTAGGAAGAACAATGGGTATTTTCTCAAAGAGAAATAAGAAGAACCACAATTACAAATATAAGAGACATATCAACTTCCAGTGTACAACTTCACCACCAGCTCTAAAAACTGAGGAAGAATCATCAACATACAGCCTCGATTGGTGTTTGCACTCTTATTGTTTCCTCTCTTTAAGCCAAGACAGTGCATTAGATGGAACAGGGGTCTGTTCCTTCTGCCTTTTGAGCCTACTGACCCAGCAGCAACTGTACTGTGATCTTGAAAGACGAATTTCTGCTGACCAGGAATCCACTGTAGTCACCAGTCAATTGACAGTATTGGATGATGGTTGAATTTGTTGCTACTCACAACCAACACAGAAGAGAATGACTTGTTAACAAGTTCACAGTCATTTAAATGGTATGCAGCTCCAAGCTGCATTTGGAATTGCTTCTTTGATGGATTATGCATACGGCGGCTAGATACAGTTTACCAGAACCTGATCACAAAACTATCTTTTCTTTGTATTCTTTTAAATTATTATGTTCATTTTGCCTTCTTCCAAACCCTATTGTAAATTCTTAAGAGAAAGGACCACTATTTACCTGTCTGTAGAATATTTGCAGTTTGTTGTATTTAGAACACACATTTTTCCAGCATTTAGTCAAATTGCCTTATTTGTATAATAAATGAAAAAAAATACTGATTAAGTGAAATTAGGAAGGGAATAACAAGACCCTTTTTGTGTGGGAGAAGAATAAAAACTGAAAGGAATGGAACAGAATTTAAACACTAACTATTCACAAACATGCAAAGTTTTTCCAAAGAAGTCATAGCGTATCATTTCTCTATGGAAATTTCACAGGCTATGAACTTCAATGGACATGGTATATTGGGGCCTATATGCCCTCTGGGGTCTTTTGGTAGTACAACAGTTTTATCTAACCAGTAATCAGGTGGACTAGATAAGATGAAGTTTTCTATTCAGAAATAACGGCAGCTTGAGGTTTTCCCATCTCTGCCACTCATTTCTAGGCAGTGGTGTAGTATCCCTTCACCCCTGTTGGCACAACTATCTGTGGTATCACTTTTTAAACTGAATTAGGGAAACGATCCTGCTCCAAAATAACTCAGCAGAAAAGAAGGGTGTTTTTCAGCCCTTGTTCCAGTTTATTACATGGTCCCACAAAGATTTGTGCCAGCAAAACTGAGAGGGAAGTGCCAATGATAGCGACAAAGTAGGGCAGTGGGTGCTTTGGTTCTTGTCCCATCGGGCATGGCCTTCTAGAATGAACTGAGCTTTTTAGAAATTTGTTTTAACATTTGGACAGCACTCAAGTTTCAGTGGGAGCAACCACTGAGCTTTTTTAAGCACCTGGAAGCAACAGACAAGTGATGCAACACATTTTCCGGATAGATAGCCGTAGACAAGACTAAATATTAGTTTTTTCTGCTGGGAGATCATCCAAAAAGCACGCAGAAAAATCCCTTTCAATTCATGGTCATTATGTTAGATATTTTATTCTATGTCTTCATTTCTTTCAACATCATCCCTTTTCTTCCACTTAAGAGTTTTTATAATAGGTCCACTGTCTGCCTAATCCAAGAGACTTGTGTCAAAAGAGAAAATGTAATACCCTTGCATGTTCTGCTTGTTAGAAGCAGCAGGTACACTCCCAGAATTTCAAGGCTGCACAGCTTCAGTTCTTCCGCCTCCAACCCCAATATTATCAACGGTCTTCAGTATGAAGAATAGCCACAGAGTCCATTAGTGTGGCATGTGAAACGAGGATAGGGAAAGGGACCTGCTCTATTCCGTTTAGAACATTACATCAGTTCCTGCTAACCTTTTCACTGGAAATTTATGACACAGGAAAGCCTTTACAAAGGTGAAAAGATTTCACACACGGGAAGCTTATCTTATCTCTACTGCTCTTCCAAACTTTGTACTAGATTCCAAGAAGTATTGATTTTTTATTTATTTTTACATTACTGGAATAGATTCAAGAGACTCACATTCTGAATACTGAAAGAGGTGAAGGTTTTCTCTTTTATCTGGGAAAAGTATTTCTCAGCATTTCACAGTACTCGCTTATCACTTTCACAAGGCCAGGGCCGTATTTAGCAAATGTGCGGCTTGGTACGAAATCATGGAGAAAGCACTTGCAAGTTTCAGGGTAAAGAACTATTGGAACTAAACTGAATATGTAATGTTATGTTTCTGGGTACCGTGAAGTTATTTTCTGTGCTTCTTATTGGCTTCAAGATCAGTAACTTTTAAAGGTTATTGCAACTACAAACTCATAAAACTAAAGTTAGTAGCACATAAAAGGGTGTAGTAAGTCCACAAGATCAGGACTAAACTAATAAAAACGACAAGAAGAGCTTCTTAGATCTGTATTCAAAGTTGCAAACAAAAGCTCAGAAGTAGGCAAGATGGTTTTATTACAAAAATGAACAGTGTTTCACAACGGACTAATCCTTTTAAAGCTACTGTATCGATTTAAATCAATACGCAGAAGTGTGGTTCTGAATTAGTAGTTCTGTACGTGTCATTTATTTTCATTCTAAAACTGTAAATAAGAAATAAATCTTCGCTACCCTCCATTCTACCTGAAGTACCTTCTTTTTCTCTCTTCTGTCTTCTTTCCTTCACTAGAGAGCCCTGTGCAGAGGCACAAATAGTACAAGCAGCAAGGGTTAAAAGACAATTCTGTATATTAGAGAGCTGTATCAAAGCTTCCTATTCATTCCTACACCATACTCTGTGCTTCCTAATCTTTAGTGGGGCTCAAGCAAAGACCTGTAGATGAAAAACTGAATACATTTTTTAAAAATGAGCATTTTAAAATGTTCTGTATTAAAACTAAAAGATTAATGTATTTAACTGTACAACATTTGTAATAGCACACACCTCTAAATCAGTTGACTTATTTTTAATGAAATATTTTTAAAAGTAGACATACATCCCATAGTATTTATGACAGAATAAACAGAAATGTACATAAGAAACCACCGTGAATCCAAAAAAATGATTGGTGGTTTCCACTTCCTGGAGAAATATACCATGAAAGTCCAAGTAGGTCCAGATAGCTTTTTGCCATGTAAAAAATTACTACTGAAAAGGAGGAAAGTAAGAACAAAGAGAAACAACACATACTGAAAGCTGAATATGCTGAGGATTTATGACACTAATAATCTAAAGGTCAGCTAATTATAAGTCCTTACTCTAAAAATATTTAATGTTGTATTATCCTTTCCAACTATTTCTGCAGATTGAACATGTGAAGTAACATGCCAAAGGTTAAAAAAAAATCAGTGCCTGAGCTAAGAGCAGAGGAAAAGCATTCAGTTCTGCTTCCTCTTTTTAATCAGTAGATTGCATAATCATATATAAGAACCATGTCTGTGCAAATACATCTCCCAGTAAACATTTTTCATTGGCTGACTTTTTATAATGCACCGTAGTTTAACATATAGGAGATATAAAAATAGTGATCTTCAGTTCCATTAAAAAAAAAAAAAAAAAGCTTTAATTGGTAAGCATGTTGATATTTTCTTCCCTTCATTCTATGTTTGTTTTTCTCCCATTTGCATATAGCAAAATTGAATCCTCAGAATAAAGAAAAAAAAAATGGGTCTTTATTGTTTAAGATATTAAGCTAGCCAAATGAAGTAGATTCTTCCCCATATGCTTTTTCTTTCTCAAGAGAAAGCCGTACCCATCCCTGTTGCATCTCTCATATTTCCTGTATTTAATCCTCTTTTCCCACAATTGCCTTTTGAAGCAGCCAGTTAGCTGTTTCAGAAGGAAGCACAGTCCTTGAAAGCCATTGGCACTGATGTCTCAGTTTTTATTTTCCTTTCTTTATAGTTCATTTGTAATTTTATTTAAGCCACTGTGCTAGTGAAAATGCTGACTTGCTAATGGGACTAAGATCATCCTAGCAATGGCACTTATTGTAAGAGTAAGAGAGATCCATCTGGTGCTTTGGCTGTCTGACAGTCCTGAATTCTAAAGATCTGAGTCCAATTTTCTGCTCTACAGTAAACATCCTGTATGCCTCTTAGCAAAATATCATGACCTTTAATCCACCCAAACTACATTGGCGAAGTATAGGTAACATTTTCTTGCTCTCCTATAGATGTGCATCAAGCGGTTTGATCACTAGAAACACACTCCCTTCCTCTGCATCCCTTCTTTCTTTTGATTTCATTCTGTTCTGTAGCCACCTGTCCTACCAACAGCTTCCTCCCGCAGCTTGGAGTGACCACCATTTATTCTCAGGACAAACTAGTACCACACATAAAAAAAGACTTAAGAAGAACCAGAAGAAAGCCAGCATGACTAAAAAGCCAGATAAAGTCAGCTTCTAAAGTGAGAAAGCACCCTTCAGAAAACTCAAGTTCTGGCATGTTAAGTGAAAAAAGCAGAGTAAGCCAAGCCAAAAAGAAAAAAAAAATTAAGAAAGCACAGGAAAATAATTGTGAAAGTCATAAGAGACTAATAAAAACAGCAACTTCTGTTCATCTCAAAGTTTTAAGAGAACTCAGGAGGAAATAGGGATGCACTAATTGTGCACTGCTTCTTGCCTAAAATCACTTTGGTACTAGAAGATGACCAACACAGTGCCAAACTGGATGGACAACATGATGGAACATCTTTTTTTCAGAAGTTCCAGAGACACCCAAAGAAGACCTAACCAATGAGCCATGCAACCCTCCAGACAAATTAGTAGAAATTATTCTACATAATAAAATTAATGGACATATGGATAAATATAAATAGGAAAGAATCAACTTTTTTTTTCTTGTTTAACTTTGCTTTATTTTGTTTTTGTTTTTTGTTTGTTTTTGTTTTTTTTTTTTAAAGAAAAATGGTGCCTTGCAAATGTATTTAATTTCTTGGAATATGAAATTAAGAATGTGGACAAAGAGTATCCCTTTGACATGGCTTACTTGTATTTCCAAAAGGCATTCAGTAATGTTCCTCACTCAAAGACTCCTAAATAAACTAAACAACATGGGAATTTCATTAGATGAATAAAGAACTGTTTAGAAGATCAGAAACAGAGCCTAAGAATAAAAATCCCACGGATACCCGTAGGGTTCTGTGCTGGGACCTGAAGTCCTTAGTGTACTCATAAATGAATTAAAGGGGAATGAATATTGAGGTGACAAAGAATGGTGATGACAGTAAACTGTTCAAGGCAATGAAGAAGAGAGACAGTTTCAGAAAAACCTCATGATAATGAGTGACTTGGCAAAGAAATGGCAGATGAAATTCAGCTTAGATAATTGTACATGGGAAAAACAACCTGAACTTTACATATAACCGGTTGCTCTGGACTGACTATTACCAGGCAGGATGAAAATCTTGAGGTTTTAGTAAGCAGTTTGATGAAAACATAGTCTCAATATTTTCTAACAGTCAAAAAACCCAACTGTAGGATATTAGGAATCACGACGACCGGTTTATTCCACTGTCTAACTCTCTGACACATTGGTATAATGGAAATCATGAGTGGGTCTGATCCCTCTCTCCAAAAATAAATAAGGCAGAATTGGAAAAGATATCAAAAAATGACAAGTAGTATTACCACAAATAGGGGATGCAAACCAGAAAAACCTAAGATTCTTCAATCTGAAACAGAGACCATCTGATCTGAAGATTACTTCTGGTTAAAAAGACAGAGGGAAATGTAAAAGATTCTCCAGCATCTCCTTCAATATAGTAACTTGAGAACAGCAAGCAGAGTGATCAGGGCTAGGTTCAAAAGTGACAGAAGGAAATACCTCTTGACCACTGTGCTGTTTAAGCTATGGAATTCCTGACCATAGAAGGTTGTAGATGCTAAAGGACACACAGATCCAAAAAAGGAATGAACAAACCCACAGGAGGAAAATCCATTGAATTTTCAAAAGAATGTGTAGATTCCTGGCTGCTGGGATAGTATTTCAGGGAAATATCAGTATACAATGACCTATACTTACCATATTCTCTGGCCACCTTTTACAGACCACTATTTCTGGTTTGGTTTTGAGCACTCATTGATGCAGCCATGCTACAAACATAGAACTGCAGATTCTGGAAGAACTACTTATTTTTACACTCCTGAATCTTTCCTCAAATTTTAACTCAGTTTCATACTTGGTTCTGTATATTAGTACTCAATGCCTATATGCACTATTATTGATAACAGTTTTGTATGAAGGAATATCAACAGTATAGCTGTGGACACCAAGTAGCTGCAATTATAGATCTTAACAGAATACTTGATCTGGAACATCTTTCCTACCTTCTCCTGCCCATTGCAGCTACTTTCTTCTGTGGGCAGCAATCAATACGTGTCACCTTGGTGTAAATGTTCTTCATTATTGTGGCCCTGTGCCAGAAGAAGCAGCTGGTTTCATGAACATCTCTGCCTCAAAAATCTTGTTGCAATAAGGCTCAGGCCATGTGAAGGAACGACTGCTGACTATTCACCTTACAACTCCAGTACATAACTTCTGCTTTTTTTCCTGATATAAGTCCTGCTGGAGTTAGGGCATTGGATTGGGTGGATCTTTGGTCTGACTTTGGTCTGATCCTGAAAAGGACCTGGGGTTGAACATAAGCTAGAAGTGTGCCCAGGTGACCAAGAAGACCAACAGCATCCTGGCCTGTATCAAGAACAGTGTGGTGAGTAGGACTTGGTAGGTGATGGTCACCCTTTACTCAGCACTGGTGAGGCCCTGTGTCAAGTACTGTGTCCAGTTTTGGGCCTCTGACCACAAAAAAGACATTGAGGTGCTGGAGCGGGTCCAGAGGAGGGCAACAAAGCTGGTGAGGAGTCTGGAGAGTAAGTCTTATGAGGATCAGCTGAGAGAGATGGAGGAGGCTGAGGGGAGACCTTATCGCTCTCTACAACTACCTGAAAGGAGGTTGTAGAGGTGGGGCTCCGTCTCTTCCCCCAAGTCACAGATGACAGGACAAGAGGAAATACGTTCAAGTTTTGCCAGGGGAGGTTCATATTGGATATCAGGAAAAAATTTTACACAGAAAGGGTTATCAAATATTGGGATGGGTTGCCCATGGAAATGGTTGAGGCACCATCCCTGGAGGGATTTAAAAGACAGGTTGACATACTGCTTAGTGATGTGGTTTAGTGATGGGTTGTTTTTTCTTTATTTTCTTTTTCTTTTCTTTTCTTTCTTTTTTTTTTTTTTTTTTTTTCCTTGAAAATCAGAGTTAGGTTGATCATTGGACTAGATGATTAGATAATCTCAAAGGTCCCTTCCAACCCAGACAATTCTATGATTCTATCACTCTATGACTTGGCTTGACTTTTCTTACATCCACTACTATCTGCTTCCCTGTCTCCTCCTGCTCACCTTCTTCCCCTATGCTCTACTCCTCACTACCTTCTAGAGTTGTTGCTGTGCTTGCAACACTCTAATGGCCAATGCTTCTGCAAGCAGGAATGGCTACAAGAACTTGAAAAAGAAGTGAGAGGACAGAGTGCACGAGGACATTTCCCAACTTACTGTCTGGGCAACAGCAGCAGTAATTGTGACTTTCTAGCTCTTTCCAAATAGATAGAAAGGATCAGATTATTGTTTTTTTCATTATTCCCCTTTGACAGCTTCTTCTGTTTAGAATATCAATTCTTTGCATCGTTCTCTCCCTCAGAAGTCTGTACTGCTACTGGAACAAAGGGGCCTTGACACTTGCAAGTCTTGTTGCAATAAAAATGAAGTCTGGTAGTCACGGCCATTCTCGGTCTTGACCTTCTGTCCCTCTACTAAGTGGATCTGGGCAGGAATCTTCAGATCCTGTCCTGCTGTTCTTCGTAACATTCCATGCTGGGGAAGTAAAATGAGTGATCTGGCAGCAGGTTTAGGGCAGAAACGAGGAAGAATTTTTCACTCAACACATTATTAAAATGGAGAATTCATTGCTACATGATGTGAACACTAAATAAACAAAAAGGGCTCAGGAAATAGACTGATGGAAAGTAGTTCCATGACAATGGCTAAAAGTGCTCTGGATGCAGTTTTTAAACCACTGTTTAAGGGAAACTGAATACAGAGCTCGCTTGATACAGTCCTCTAAGAATCTTCTGCTGAACAGTATCACCCACAGGCTGGTGAGCTACAGGGATCACTGGTCAGACAAGGAACAGTCATTCACATGTTCTTACACTAGCATTTCTGTAATTGATTGATCTATTTAACTCCTTGTCAGTGGGGAAAGGAGATGAAGAATGGCTTGGCTAGTCAAGGAACCTTTGGTAGAATACAGTTTGAAATTCTTGAATGCCATTACAAATGTCAGTCATTAATGTGTTATTAGACTGGGCACTCCTAGCACGCAGAGTAGTTAAGCTGACAGATTCATACTGAACCTAATAATATCTGCAAGGTGAAGGTGAAAGCAAGGAAGCTAAGATTACTTTAGCAATCAATCTGACCACATTAGTAAGTAAAGCTATTTCCTAGTTAAAGGACCTAGAAGTTCAAAATAGGAACACATTACCTATACTTTTTCACCTAATGTTAAAAAACATTACTGAAACTAACTGTTTCTTTCCTTTGGCTAAATATTTGGGAAAATAATTAATAGCTATTACTATATTGTGATGTTAGTATTTAGCTTATGGACTGCAATAGCCTTCTGCAATAGGTTTCTGCTGGTGCCAGGACTCATTGTATTCCCAACATGACACAGACCTTTGCAAGGACAGTACTGCTCTACAAAGGTTACAACGTAGGAAGGCACATAGTGTACAGAAAATGAGAAGACAGAGAAGCAGCCAGAAAAAATATTTTTGTGAACTTCATATTTAAACAATTACTCCCACTGGGGCAGCTGTGCACTATTGCTCCCTGTGAACATTCAGAAAGAAATGAATAGTGATATTCAAGAATGGACTCTGATCAGTCCTGTCAAGGTCTGGATAAACATCAACAGAACCTTAGGTAAGTGATATTAAAGGCATATGCTAAATCTGAGATATTCAGCATAGGTTCTTCTTTCCTGAACAGGAGTTCATCAGTGAGCACAATCAGATCCCTCTCCACAGAATAAATAATTGTATATGGGAAACTCATATGCGACTGAAAACCCTACAGCATGTCTTAAATGAGAGTGAAAACATCAAAACAGGGACATGCTGAAGATTTTTGTCAGCTTCAGAAGATAGTTCTCCATTAGGGAAGCCAAAGGAAACCCAGAAAAAAAGAACCCAAAGGAAATTGGCATCTTGCCTTTCAGATGGAAGGCATTCAAGAATAAACTTCAGACAATGGCTCTAACACCTCCCTAGTGATTTTTACCAGCCAAGAAACAATTTGCAGTCACAGCTCCAATCTGTGCCTACAGCTCTCAGATGTCATTATGGAGCACTGGCTAATACTAAAGCAAAGATGACAACTGCATTTGCCTCTGCAGGACTGAACTCTGCAACAATGGAAGCAGACGCTGTTGTCCAGATTCCAGGGTCTTATGGACTCCTTTCCATTACAGGGTGTAAAACAATGCAAATTAAACACAATGCTCATAAGCAAGATGTGTTCTACCAGCTACACAGAAAAAGCTATTTTCAGCTTCAGAGTTTCATTTCAAGTGTTGTTTCAGCTGTGACCTTAGGTAGTGCATAAGGTAACGAAGGCTGGGCTACAAGTTACAGAAACTGAACTATAATTTCACTTAAAGCTTCTCCACACACAAAAAAATGAAGAGGAAAGACTGGTCCCTAGAATCGAGACTCTTGCAGCTTAAAAGTAACATAGCTGGAGAGCAAAAGCTGTATTACCAGTTTCTTCTGAGAATACAAAAGTATCCAGATTCTGCCAGGCTGATGTTAGTTTCTCTAAACCTCTGATTTTTCAGTTTTGCTGTTACAGAGTTACTGAATTCATGGAGGTTTTTTTTTTCCTATCTTAAAGTAGATTGCACTATTGTAATGCTACTTAAAGTACCTAGGACAAATCCTGCATGGCATATAAAACAATAAATATCTTTGCACCATACCAATAACTCCGCATCTTAATTTAGAGATACCAGCTCTGATTTTTCATTCTATGAAAAAAAGTTTTATTTCATTGTCCTATTCAGCCTACAGTCTTGCTTGTGAAAGAGTCAGCAAAATCTCAAATATGTTACTAACTCAACTGATAGAAGCTTGGGATCTTTGAATATAACTTGCTGAGGCATGTCCATTGGCTGCAAGGACAGTTCTAGTTCCAAAATTCATAATTAAAAGTACATCTGAAAAGAGGAAGTGTGCCTTTAACCAGGGCTAGTTAGAAGCGGTAACAGTTTCATAAACTTTTGGTGGACTTCTGGTAATGAAGGAAAATGCAATTAAGAGTACACATACTAGAAGTGGAATGTATCTTATTTGCATATTTAAACCAATAATATATTATGTTATGGAAAAGGAATGCTTGCTTCTTATATAAGTTACTTTTTGAGATTCAGTGTTGTCTTCTATCTTCAGAAGGTAGCCTGATTTCAACAACAAACCATAGCAATGATTTTAATAGAAAAACTTTTATTTGAGCTTCCAGAGGTGGGTTGGGAATAGAAAATATAAGTGCTTACCAAAAACTATAGTGTTTTCATCTTTTCTTTTTTTTTCTCAACTACAAGCTGTTGAACTGCTTTCTTGAGTTCCAATTAAAAAAATCTAACTTATTACAACTCTGTCAACTTTTCTCTTTCCTGGCAGAAAAGCTAACTCACTGAAGATCTAAAGAAAAAGTATCCTTTTCCCAGTTTTTGTTAACTACATATTGAGTGAGGTATTTACAATATTAGAAAGCAAATAATCACCAGCAGTGAAGTTAGAATGGATTTTGAATTCATGTTGAATGAAAAGCTTGTTCAAGTCATACTGGGAGACTTTTTTTTTTTTTTTAATCTGTTCATATAGCTACAAAGTAAAGCTTTTTACATTTTCTATAAACATTAAATGGCATTATTCTAACAAACTGTAAATGATGGGTCAGATCTTTGAAAGAAGTCAAAATATCAGCTGACACTTCAACATTAACAACACACAGTGTGTTTGCAAGGGCCAGCTGTAGACTTCAACACTCTCCATGTATACAGAATGGATAACATACTGGCTTCTCACACTGGTCCTGTATTTTGAAGTACAATCAACAAATGTTTTATGGAGTAGATGATTAGGGATCCCACGACAGAAATAGCTCTTGAGCTGTTGCTGAGTAGTGTACAGGACCAGGTTTAAAATCTTTACAATTAAAGAATTCCAGCATCTGTCTTAACATGCTTAGATTCAGTATAG
>VXBW01008054.1:1147832-1299928 GCA_013400375.1 Thinocorus orbignyianus | reverse complement strand
AAAAAAAAAAAAAACACCAACAAATCCCTCACAAAGTCTACACAGTTGCATTCACCTTCAAACATGTAGGACCAAGAATGAAAAAAAGAATGTCAAATGGAATGCTTCCAGTGTTTCAAAATCTTCTAACATTGCCCATCCTCCAGCTGGTAGTCCTAACCCCATCCACCTTGAGTCCTCAACTTTCTAATCCTTTCCCCTCTTAGCAGTCATTTGTAAACGCAATGGATTTTATTCATAAGACTAAGTGGAGAGCCATATGAGTTCTCTGCGTAATTCAGCAAACATTCCTACAAAACAGAAACCCGCATTGACAGATATATTTTACAAACACATTAATTTTTCTTCCAACTTCTTCCAAAGGGTGGAGCTAAACTCAACTGACAGTGGGTACCCTGCCTGTTACAGATTAGGCCCTTGGGCTAATACATGCCCCTTAAACTACCCACCTTGTGCAACAGCCAGCCGTCTGAAAGGCCGTTTGGCTGCCCAGTGCAGATGTGTATTGTTTACCCTATTCAGCTGTGTTCTCTGGAGCCAAACTTCTTGGAATGTCATTTAAATGTTGCCCGCCCCAAGGGAGCTCTGGTTTGCTCTCCACAGGGAATAGGACTGGCAGAATCCTCCACTAAAAATCTGCCTGGGAAAGTGTTAATATCTCACTAACACACAGTTTCTAACCCAAGATCATTTAAGGAAAAGCACAGATCCGAAAACAATCCAGCTTCTCAGAGAGAGGCTTTCAATTTTCACTCTGAAGGCTCTGGTATTCTGCTCTAATACCCAAACCATTGTTCTGTTTCCCATCAAAAGCAGCAAAACTAGATTTTGTATTGATCTCAATGATCTCAATTTTAAGATGATTGAAAAGTTTTTACCTTCAAGTGCAATTCTGACCATAAAAGACCAGGTATCCTCAGTTGGAATGCTATGAGTACAGGCAGGATGCTCTCACCATCTGTCAGGCTTTGAATGTCATATTCATTTCCCAGATGCTTTGGGGCACTGGGAGGGCACTTCTGTGCCAAAGACTTAACAGGAATTGTATTCTGCTGTTTAGCTGGCTGCCTGATTTGCTTACTGCTTCTCCCTTCAGATGGTTGTTTCTGTTTTAAACCATATGTAGCCATTATTTCAACCACCTTCAGGTTCCTCCTCAAAACTAACCACTCCATAACACAAACAAAACCTGCCATTTGCACTATAGTACAAATGTAAAACAGAATTGATAACAATATTCAGAATACCTCAAGCTATAAATAACAAATGAAAGTTTTACTACCTTTATGTGAAGGCATCTGAAGTCAACTATAACAGTTGCAAAAAGAGTCACTCATCCCAATGAATTATACACTCCACTATAGATATTGGTTCCTGAGAGCTGTGAATTTTTTTTACAGGGCTTTATTTTATAAATAAACTTCAGGCCAGGCTGGATGGGGCTTTGAGCAACCTGCCCTAGTGGGAGGTGTCCCTGCCCATGTCAGGGGGGTTGGAACTCAATGATCTTTAAGGTCCCTTCCAATTCTAACCATTCTATTATTCTATGAAAAACGTAAAATCAATATGTATATTAGTATTATAGAACAACTTATAAGAATTGAAACTGATCTCAGAAAAGTTTTAAAGGTCAAGTGTTGTGAAGTTTTTAAGATGGCCAAAATTTGAGCTGAAAGTCTTGTAATTTGACTATAACTTCTAGGCTGCAGCATGAAATACTGCATTTCAAGTTATTATTGTGGGACTTCCAAAATCCTGCCTGCATGGTCTAAGACAGAACCACGTGCACTAGATCCGACACATGAGTATTGTCAGGGTTCCATTCTTTGTGATTTACAAGAATGAAAAGTCTGGAGATTGAAAGGCTCCTCAAAGGCACAAGAAAAGGGAATATAGTCAATATAAAGAAAGAGAACCTGAGTTGGCTGGCCTTCCTGAAATCGATAGGAATTCTGCAATGTACTTGACCGGGACAAGATTTCACCCATGGTCTATATATGGCACACAGAAACTGAACTTTGATACCTTTAAGTGTCACGTTCTTTTTGGTTGCAGAGGGTCAAGTTAGGTGATGTCTCAGTTCTAAATAATTAGAAGTTCTGCTTCTTACCTGGATTTGTGAGGCTTCTCTACCTTCTTTTTAAATATCAATTATCTTCCAGCATCTCAGAAACAAACTAGCAGGTATTTAAATATTTGCCAACAGAAATACCTTAATAAAGAAGTTACATGAAAGTACAAGCTCAAGCACTGCCTAATCAGTTTGAATTAAGCACATCAAGTTTTGTTCACTCAACTGGAAAACTAACATTTGCTCAGCTTGGCAACTCTGTGTTTACTGGTGTCTGAACGTAATGTACAGACCTCTCCAGCACAGTGTTTGTTCAGTACCTGTGCAAGCATCCACTGCTTGGTTAGATTAAGTTGACAGACTTCCAAAAGTATTTGGCATTCCCAAAGAAAAGATGTTAAAAAGAGAAAAAATATCTTTAATGCTCGGAAGGATCCTGTTTTCTTCTGTTTCAGACTCATCTCTGTAGAAATTCTACAGATTCTTCAGTGACGTTTTGACCAAGTCTCATTTTTTCTTTAATGTGTGCCATTTAAGATGAACAATTCAATTAATAAAAGTTGCACTTCTTTTACCATCAACTCATTATCTGTGGACAAGTCTATCTTACTCACAAAGAAAACTCAGACAAGCTTCCTGTTAGCCTGCTCGGGACACAGTCCTCTTGTGGAAGTACAGATCTTGACAGGTGATATATCCTGGATGAACTGAAAGTCATGCCATGCAGGTTAGCAAAGCATTGCCTTTTCTTTTATTTAGAGTATATCTGAAGAAGGCTGGCTTGTTTCAGGAACATGAGAGAAGGTATTTTAATATGCACAACAGCAAAGTTTTCATTTCCAGGGATAACTTCGGTTGTTCCTCACACAGCTTTCCACGAACAACCTGCAAATTATTACGACATATTAGTCATAAACCAGCATTATCACTTACCTGTTTGCCAGTAAACAAAATCATGTTTGTAGTGTTTCTTTATATCTCAATGTATTTGTCCTCTCATGCATCTAGGAAAGCAAATAGGAGTTTAATTTTTCTTTTACCTCTTTCTAATGAAATCAGTATTTCTTCCTTAAGTCATCTCATTGTTTTCGGCATTCTCTGTCTAGCCTTTGAGATATATTGTCTTGGATCATATATTATACCTCTGCCTTCTCTTTCCTTTGCATCTTATTCAACTTCATTTTTTTCTGGTGTTTTTCTTAGCTCTGATACTTTTACTGCCTTCTTCCATCACCGTGAAATTTTTCCTACCTGTTGTCTCTAGATATTTGTTCTTGTTATTAGCAAGGACCTCTCACTTTGATATCATTGTTTCCATCTCTAAATTTCTCTCCTAGAGCTGCCAACAGGGTATTATTTCCTTAGCAAGCAGCACAGCTACTAGATCTACCAGACAAATATAAGATGATATACATATGCAAGCAGACATTGTTCTTAGTTGACCAAGCTGAATTTCTGCAGTGACAACCCTAACTCCTACATTCTCTGTCTTCTCTCAATTAGCATCATTTTCTCACTTTGGATTAGATGAATTCCAATTTCATAGTCCTGAACTATTATTTCACTGCCATCTCTCTGACAATTCTGCTGCTCACAAGTCTCTAGTTCTTCTCATTCTTTCTGTTGTTTCATACAGATTCCTATACCCATTATTCAGTGTTTGATACCTTTAGGCTGTTTACTGGACTGACTTCCTTCCATCCATCCATCCATCCATCCATCCCACTGTCCATTTTTGCTCAAATACTAGAAAACACTGGGCATAATACTAGCTGTGATGGTAGAAACTGAATATAATAAATGCAATAAAAGAAGTATGACCACAGAATTGCAAAAAGCAGATAAGGAATATAGGAACAGAGTTGTATTATGGTCTCTACACACAGAGCATCAAACTTCTGATGGTCATTATTTTCATTCGGATAGTTTGTAAACAAACAGTACCACATATCTGTGAAGGTGAAAGTGATACTCAAGAAAACTGTAAACATTGCCAACTACTTGAAATGAACTGGTCACAGACAGAGCAGCTGAAGCTTCTCAAAGTCACCAAGGCTATGTCTACATTAGCAAGGAATGCAAGAGGGTCTGTAGATGGTTCTGAGAGTCCTGTATCTCAGCTGTTTGCTTTTCAGGGGATTTTATGCCAAACTAGGTTAATTTTTGGCCCCCTAGAATGAAAGTGCTCATGAATAAAGTTTGAAGCTGTCTGAAGACCCAGTTCTTGAGGCTGGTGTCTTGTAGGGGCTGCTGTGTGTTCCTGGAGTGAAAATTCAAATGTAATTTCCACTGAATGGAGCCTTGCTCTTAGGCACCAGGACTGCTAACTGAACTAATATTTAACAATTTTTCACCTCTAGCAAATTGTACTTACTTCACTTTGAACAATGGAGTTTTGATATAATCTGGGGTCAGATACAACTGTCTTAAAAGAAAATGTCCATCTTTTGAGCTCAGTTTCTAGACCCTCAAACAAGTACATCTGGCACAAAATATTAAAAGAACTATTCTCAATTCTGAAAGCTATACTGAAACTCTGTTGCTCTGGGGCTTGGTTTTATTTTTGTTTTTTAAAGATTGGAGCAAATCAGCTGGCTGTGAGTTTTGAAGGTGTCTAAAACTCATCTCACAGAAGACCAAGAGAAGTAGAAATGCAAGTTAGCATCTTGTTAAATCCTCATCCCTTAGCTCTGATGCTGTTTGTCTTCCACATACTCCAAAGTCTTCTGTTTCTGAGTAGCGTGGAATATTTATCCTCATTCATTCACAGATGATAGCCCACTTTGAGATCCATGAAGCAATTTCTATATGAATACAGGAAAAGTCAAAATGACACATAACAGCAACAGCTCAGCTTACTCAGTCCCTGTGGAAACAAAGTTCAGTTGGAAGCAGCGTGGAAAAGGCAATGCAATCTTCATGGTATTTTAAATTACTCACCATGTTGTGTAACCCAATTATGTTACAATATATTGGAAAATAAATGTTTTTATAAGACACTGGTTTAGCCAAAGGTGGATAAGAAAGGCTTTATGCAAGACCAAGATCATAACTGGAACTATCAGTGATTATCTGCTTTTGTGTTTTTGAACCGGCATAAATTGTATTCCTCCTTGCAGCTTTTCTTTTTCTTTTTTTTTCTATTTTTTTTCTTTTTGCCAGGACATTTGCCAATGGAAAATCTGATCATCTTTAAAAAACAAATAGCTTTGTGTGGCTGCTAGTGATATTCACTGGCCAATTTTTAAGAAAGGTTTGTGAAATTTTGGGAGAAGAAAGGTAATCATTATTTTGTAAAAGTTCTAATTAAGATGTCAATCTGGGCAGTGGAATCCCGTGTAATTTGATTGTGTTGACCTATTTAGATAAATTGCTTTGGAAAGACAAATAAACCAGCTACTTTAAATGTCCAAGAGGCCCAGGCTTCGTTCCAGTGTTTCAAGCAACGACTGAAGCAACAGCCTTTTGTAACTAACAGCCAACCCAACGATAGACATCCAAGTGTCAAAGTCTGATACAAAGAATGATACAAGCGCCTGGATCACCGTCACTAATAGAATAAACAGTACACAGTGTTATTTAAGCACAAATGCTCGGCTTATTTTCCCCTTTGAACTGCAGACCTTTGGAGACTTGCATTAAAGGAAATGAACACCCAAAGTTTGAAACATCTGAGGCTGAGACAGCGTCCTACATAAACCCCTGGGATCCTTTGGGTTTGTTTAGTCAGTGTGATTTCCGTTCAGTAGATGTACTAAATCTGTATGAAACCCCCCAGGATTTAGAGCATACTAATACTGTGCTGTTGGTAACCTGAGACTCTAAAATCCATAGTACTGTTCCTGAAAATTCAAAACAGAGCCTGACCCATTAATATATATATAACCAGTTTATCAGTTTGCACCACGATGAACTTTACACTCTTGCACCTTTTCCTTTTATCAGCAGGGAGTGTCAAGAGTGGAAAGGGTTAGAAAAGCGTCTGATTTCCAGAGGAAGTAGCTTGGTACTTTTTTGCCCTTGCATCCATCGTTGTAGGGTAAATTTAGGCATGGACAGCTCTCCCAAGAAGAGGCAGATGAGCTTCTTGGTAGTCTATCCCAGCAGCACACTTTTGGTGCTCTCGGAGCAAGTTTTCTTCCCTGATGGTTGATTTTACCTGCTACTCTTATGCACAGGGCAGCATTTAAGTGCTCAGTAGTGCTTTAGCTTCACTTGTGTTTTTGGGATCTCTTTCCCCTTGGATTCCAACCCGTTTTTTCTTGCACTGTGCATCTCATGTGACACAACCACAGCTCAGTTTCAGGGGTTTTAGAAGGGGAATTGTGAAGTTGCCAGAACAGATGAAACAAAACTTTCTCTTTGAGCTGGGGGCACGGCAAACACAGTAGGGCTCTGTGGTGCTTTGGCACAGCAGCAGGGGTGTGCTGCCTCCCCAGGTCCCCTTCCTGTTCCCAGGCTGTCCTGGGGATTATGCTCTGAACTCCCTCCGGGGAAGCGGGGACACCCGACTACTGTCATGCCAGGCAGCATCAAGGAGAATAAGGAAGGTATTTGCTCTTACTTGGGCAGACCTTGGTCGTTCCTTGATTTCTTTGATTGGTTGACTGGTGTTTTGTTGTTGCTGTTGTTAGGGGAGAGGGGGGAGAACATTTTCCTAGCCGGAAGGTGAACAAAGCCTAGAAACAATTTTGCATGTCTTTGCAGTTAATGTACCTGCTCTAACAGTGCCTGGAGACTTCGTTGGGAGGGATAACATACACCCAATTTCCGTTGTCCTCATTTGCATCTGAGTTTCCAGAGCTTCATGAAATAAAATTATATTGAAATTTAGCTTACTGCTCTTCTCTGCCTTTCTTTGAAGGTACCAGGGAGAATAAGGCAATAGGATCTGAGGAAGTTATTACAACCATTAATTTTAAGCTGGTACCTGAAGTACTAAATCAACCCAACTTCCGATTCATTAATCAGGTTTAAAGCAACAGGAACAGAAGTGTTATGGCACAAACCCAGAATAATCGAAAAGCTGTGGGGAACTGCAATTCACATGACAGGCATGTATAGGAGCTCCCAGCCAGGGCAGCAGGCAAATTATGTGAAACATTAGATACAGGGTAGGCCCTGGCACGCTCAACTTCCCCCGCGTGTTATTGTATACAATTAAAACTAAATTCTTCAAATTTCTTTTCTTTCCTTAAATAGCGAAGAAGATTGGGAGCAGGACTGATGTTTCCTGACAGCTGTAACCAGTCACAGACTCCTGCCTTTTGAAGTATTTTTTTCCCTCCGTGACTCGTGCATTTTCTTTCAAGGCTTTCCTGTGTTGATTTACTCCCAATTCCCCTAACTGATATCTAATTCTCCTCTGTGCTTGGCATAGCTGTGCCCCCCAGTTGCTCACTTACATGGACTTAAAATTAGCAATGCAAAATCTGCAGAGGTAATTCAAGCCTTTTACCAGTTCTCTTCAAAAAATTCGTCATTGGACAGTAGAAAGATATCTTGCATTTTCTGATGAAAAAAGTGCCACGGCACTCTTTCTTTCTGCTTAGCCTGCTAACAAAGGCAACTTGTTAGACTGTTAATGTCGTTTTTAGTGCAGATAAAGAACTTTACCCATAAATAAGTTAAGAAGATTACAGCAGGGTCTTATAGTTAAAGCAAGGAGACTGGGGACCAGGACTCTTCCTGGCTGAGCCACAAGCTTAAAGCTTTGCTTTGGTCAAGACACTTTACATACCTGGAAATTAAGATGAAAGTTAAAAGTAGATATCATTCTTCTCCTACCATGAGAAACAAGAGGGCAGATTCAGTTACAGGTTTGGCAGGTAGGAAGAAAAGCTACAGAAACAGTGTGAGTAGTAAAATCTTTTGCAGAAGTACCAGCTCACTGAGGCTACTCACTATGCAAGGAGCCAATTTTTACAAAATTATTCTTGCACATAATACTGATTATTATATTTATCAACCATCTTCATCGCATCCATAGCATTTGGCATGTGGCATTAAAAATACAACAAATAATAATTAAAACTTCATCAAATACACAATAGAGAAGACAAGCAAACACTAAACAGAGTAATGGAGCATTGAAAAGTAGGCTTTTACATCTCATCTCCCGTACAGCTTCCAGCATCCTGCTGGGACATTGTTTTGGTACTGAAACAGATGGAAGAACAACCCCTCTTGAGTCACCCACATCAGTCCTTCTGGCACCACGGAGGATACTGCTGTCAGCACTGACTTTAGAGAAAAGCAGCCCCTCCCTGCAATACCCTCCCCTACTGCCTGTAGCACAGACACTGCTTGCAGTGGGCCAAGACTCCAGTGGTCATAGGAATTGTTGAGGAAAAACACTCCTATATTCCACAAAACAATGGACTTCCCCCAGAACTGCTAAGTTTGAAAAAATCTTGGACTCTTTAGGATCCGACAAGGATGAAAACGCTTCCAGATAGGCAGAGATCAGAGCTGATTTAAGAGTCGGGTTGTGCGCAGCAGCTGCTGGTATTCTGCAGATTAAATATTGTGTATGCTTGAACAAAGCTGTGGATTATTGTGAGTTTGCCTGCACGCTGAAGTATCCCACAAAGGGTAATTCGTTCCATGTTAGAGCAGTCTACTGAGACCCAACAAAGATTGCATGGGCCTTGAATTCTAGTGTAAAACATCAATCCAATATGAAACAGCAATCGATAAAACTGGTCAATAAAAAGGCACAGCTGTAGTTACATACCTGATTAGTCGAGGCTGCTTGAGGGAACAGGGAACATCGTTCCTCCCCAACTTCATTCAGAAACTCCAGTTTGAAGAAACCAGGTTTTGCTAGGCCCCAGTTATATTTGGTCCATTCATTCTCTTTGAGCGTCTAAATGAGCTATTTTCATTTCTTTTATTAGCCAATCTTATCTGTTCAGCAAAACAGCCCTGATTCCTCAGGAAAAAAAAAAAAAAATCTCTTCAGACTGGGATGTGTCTAAGGGACAAATCCTCCATCAGAGGCCATGGGATCTCTGTTTCACACCTTATCTTCCAGCCGCCACAGAATAAAGCCAGAGGGTTTATTTGTGGCACTTGGAAGAGGGTTACCTCTCTCCAGTAACTAACAGCTCCAATAAATCTTTTGTTCTTGTTGGAAAATTCCGATCCAGATGGGATCTTTGCTATTGACGCACTTGCAACATATCAGGCAGCCATAGCAGTTGGCCATGAAAGAAACAACTTAAATCTTTCATTTTCTTCATTCATTTTAGAAGAGTAAGATTTACGCTAAAAGAAAGGTCTTCAGGAGAAAAAGTCTCTTTTACTATAGTTAGAATTAGGTCACTTGAATTAGAAAATTAGGGGGCACATATTCAAAAGGGTGACTAAACCCACTCTGTATGGTTAAGTAATAGAACTCTTTGCTGAAGGATATTATGTACGCCAGAAGTTCATACAGGTTCAAAAATTGTCAGCACAAATTCATGGAAGCAAGAAGGAACCTCAAAGCTGTTATTAAATATAAGACTATGACCTCAAGTTCTGGAAGACAATGAAAAAAATACCCTTAAAAAACACATGAGGTATTTGCAAAGTCCTCAATTCTGTCCCTTGACATCTGCAGACAGGATTCTAGATTAGATGAGACTTTTGTTTGAAATGGTCCCTCTGTTCCTGGGGTTTAAGTTCCCAACAGAGTATTGCCTTACCTTGCATTCAGGTGCTTTTTCGTTCTAACGGAGCATGTGAACCTTGGGCGGTTCGTTGTGAGTGCAGTTCTCGCAGTTCTAAATGTGTGATGAAAGTTGGCTAAATCAGGGGTTACTGCCAGCCAGTGCCAGCCCTAGCCATAACATCAAGATCCTTCAAGCTGGTAGTGATGGAACACGTGGAGTAACTGGAACTGAGCAACAAAAGTTTCCTTTGTGAATCTAACCAGAAAGATCCCAAAGGAACAGGAATATATAACTTTCCCTGGATTATCAAGAAGCTTCCTTACCAGAGGAATGTGCATATTAAGTAATGATGTTATATCAAGAAGAAAAGAAATCTCCAATCAGTTTCTGATCAGTTAATAGCTTTCTGGTGGAAAAGTAGCTGGCTCCTTCAAGTACAGAGGCTGGAGCTGAGAAAAGGAGGCAGGAAGGAGAATTAGGGGACAGATTAAACGGTTGGCAGAGAACTAACAGGAACAAGCACATGAATGGAGGTGGACAGGTGCATGGAAATAATCCTGCTGAGCAGGAGGCTTGTGTACTGAGACCCTTAGGTAAAAGGTGATGAGTAGTACAACTCCAGGATTCAGCCTGGTCTGAAAATAGATGGAGTTCTGAAAAAGGAAGAGCTTGAAGACGCAGTATGATGGGGCCTTGAGTCAACCAGGGAGCACTGTAAACAATCAACAGAGAGCGAATTCCCTCTTCCAGACTACAAAGATTTTTAAGCAGGAAAAAAGAGGCATTGACAGACCACAGGTTAGAATAATTATCCTTTCTAAAAAAAAGAGAAATCTTAAAAATGCCTGAGTAAAACAGAGTAAGATCAAAAGCACCTCTAAACAAATTTGCTCCTGCCCTCAAATGAGTCCCTTCTTCCAGGCTTGGTCTCAGACCAGCGACACGGTGGTTTTCTGAGATGCGGCAAATGATGCACAACCCCTCCTAAGTCCCCAGGAATGTTTGTTTCCATCACCTCTCAGGCTTAGCTGAGTGTCTGTCCCCTCCTTCTCTCTGCAGTGTCCTATTTTCACCTCTTGCTGAGCTCTCCCTCTCTGAGCGCCCCACCCCACATACTGAAAACTTCTCTGCCTAAGCACATTCAGTTACTCCTTGGGGAGAAGTCATCTTCCTGCCTTTTTCCAAAGGTTCCTGACCCCATCAGTCTCTTTTTAAAGAAACATGACGCATAAACTCGAACAAATAAAGCAAATGTGACCCATTGCATGGGGATTATAAGACAAAAGGATTTGGGAAATGGAAAGTTGCATGTGCCCTGGGGGTAAGATCAACAGATGAGATGCCAAAAGAGCAAGTCCCAGGAACTCTGAAAAAATGACCAAAAATCTGTCCATAAAAGTCTGAAAACCTATTCTAACTTGATTTATGCTGGTAAATTTTGTTATGCCTGTATTCAGTGGATGTCCTAAAACGTTGAGTTTATTCTATTTCTACCACAAAACAGAGTGCACAATAAACTAAGAGAAACACACTGCTTTTCCAGACAGAGTAGATCTGGGGAGAATTTTTGGAATCATCTCTTAGCAAAGTCATAGTATAGTTTGTTCCAAGAGACTGTAAGGAAATCATAAGCAGCACTCATGGCTATCACCCTTGATGGCTGCAGCAGTCTATGTTAGATTCACTGTTACATGTGTCATCGCCTATTTGGAAGGTATCACAAAATTGACTATTAAGTGTGTTGAACGTTGCGGTAAACAGACTGTTTCAGCATTCTCAGCTACTGGGATAAAATTCAAATTTTAATTTTCAGCATTACCTGTTGTTATTATGCCACAGTTCTCAGGAATCTTTGAGAGACCCTATCTTGTACTCTGGTATCTGAAAATAATAGTTTGTTTGGGTGGTGGTTTTTTCCCCTCTCTTTAGAACCACTTGAAAACATGTTCATACTCATTCGTTATCAACTACAAATTCATCTTAGAGAAAATGGTGTAAGAAATCCGAGCAGTTCTGGAATAAATAAAGCCAGGTTTCCTATGGCTCTGTGCCTCACAGTAGAACTGCAATGCTTTGTGGCTGGTGTCACCGCCAGAATGTTGCGGTTTTCAGTAATGGGATGGTCTGCATGGCACCAAACTTGCTAGCATCAGAGAGGATTCACCTTTCTCAGAGGGGGAAAAGGATCTTTGCTCATGAGCCAGTGGGGCTTATTGACAGAGCTTTAAACTAGACTTCAAGGGGGAAGGGTACAAAATCAGGCTTGCCTGTGACCAGCTGTGGGATGACATGCCGAGGTCAGAGGGACATAGTGCCAGCAAGGGCCCATAGCTTTGCTCTGAGACATGCTGGGTACGCTGCAGCACACTTGAAGTCTTATAGAGATGAGCCAGGGGCGCCTGAGGTAACAGGAGTCAACAAGGGCACATCAGTGGAATACCTCAAAGGAATTAAGGTGACACCTCTGGAAAAGTATTACAGCTGATAGCCCAGCTGAAGTGCTTCTACACCAATGCATACCGCACGAGCAACAAACAGGAGGAGCTGGAAGCTACCATGCTGCTAGAAAACTACAATGTAGTTGCCACTACTGAAACTTGGTGGGACAAATCCCACAGTTGGAGTGTGGCTATCAATGGCTACAAGTTGTTCAGAAGGGACAGGTGAGGAAGAAGGGGTGGAGAGGCTGCCCTCTATATGAAGAAATATATAGAGTGTGAAGAATCTGAAGAATACCCATGGGCTTACGGGTAAGAACTAGAGACAGAAAATAAAGGAAACCTCCTGGTTGGTGTCTACTACAGACCACTCGATCAAGGACCCTATTGACAAACCCTCCTTACTCCAGCTACAGGAGATATCACACTTGCAGGCCCTTACCTTGCTCAGGGACTTCAACCACCCTGACATCTGCTGGAAAAGTAGGACAGCAAGCTGGAGGCAGTCCAGGAGACTCCTGGAGTGCCTTGAGGATAAATTCTTAAGCCAGGTAATAGACAGCCCCACCAGAGAGGGTGCATTACTAGACTTGTTGGCCACTAAGGCAAGCAAACCTTCAAGCTCTTTCTCTATTGTTACTACTGTTAAAAGCATGTAGCTTATATATAAGTAATGTGATTAAAAATGTGGACCAACAGACACAGTTATAGATTATGTATATTGTTTAAATATATTACAATTATATATTTATAATCTATAATGGTCCTATGTTTCAGAAATCAGTTCTGTGAGACACCGGAAAGCTACACACCAATGTCAGTTATATAGAGTATAAAACAACTTTAAGTTCGTATCACTCAGGTTCTCCATTGCACGTCCCTTCCCTGACACTTTTGGATTAATCTATCCTTCCTCCCACAGAGAACCATAGAGTAAAAAAAAGAAACATCGATATGAATACAGAATTCAATATCACAGTGAAATGGCAGAAGGTAGAAAAATGTACATAAATTAAATTGGAATTCAGCCAGAACTTCCAGGTTAAATCATGGAAGATGGTAAAAAATGTGGAGAAGTCTATCAAGAAAAGTGCTGGCCAAAATCTCTATATTTTTGTTTTAAATAATCTCATTCGAAAGCTATTACAATTTATATGTTTTAGGCCAAGCCACCCCTTGAAGCCCATAAAATGGGATTAGCAGTGGGCTAGCAGTAACTGGAGCCAAAGATCACTTTTATACATCCAGTGAAAAGACAGAATTAGTTGACTTCAATTAGTAAATGTTCCTTTCAAACATCTTTCTTTTTCTTTTTTTTTAATGGAAGAAGGTATTAAAAATACATTTCTGTAAAATACTGGCCCAAGAACATTCACATTAAATTTTATCCTTGATCCTGCTTTTGTTGCATTGCTGACTACTTCTATTCACGTACAGCTTGTGTGTATGAAAGCTTGTAAGTTCATGATTCCTGCTGATGTAGCTACAGGACACCATTAAGTACCAGCTCCTGTTTCAACCTGACTGACCTTAGTTTTACAGGTAAAATTAGAACGAAATACTGATGTGTATTGGATTTGTGTGGCAAGGTTTTGGTAGCAGGGGGGCTACAGAGGTGGATTCTGTGAGAAGTTGCTAGAAGTTTCTCCTATATGCAACACAGCCAGTGCCAGCTGGCTCCAAGATGGACCCATCTCATGGGCCAAGTCTGAGCCCATCAGTGATGACGGTAGCATCTCTGGCATAAGATATTTAAGAAGGGGAAAAACCTGCTGCACCACAGCAGCCAGAAGAAAGGAATGAGAATATGTGAAAGAAACAACTCTGCAGACACCAAGGTCAGTGAAAAAATGGTCTGAGAAGGGAAAAAGATGTTTGACATAAAACAACTGAAGATCACAAAACTATGTAGAAAACATGCAAAACCTCTTAACTCCAAAAGGCAAGGGAATATGTAATTGAGGAGTGCTGAATTAGCAAAATAATTACAGGCTTTCAATGAGTCATTTCTCAGGATATAAAGAAACTGTAGTTTGGCCATCTTGTCATGAGAAACCAGAATAAGGAAACTTATTTATATGGAAAGATGCAACACATTATTTTATTTTTGGTTGTACTTTGTATTTTAAAATATAATGCAAGGCTTTGCTTTTCCATCAAATGCTTCCATAGAAATTTAGCTCTGTGGAACTTTCCAGCAACAATGATTTTTTTCCCTTAAATACTACAATGGCTTGATCTCTTTGCATGTTTAACTGCATCATGCTCCATTAAACTTCAGTGGTGTCTTTTAGATAAGCTATTAAAGAACTTACCCTGAAATCCAGATGAAGCACATATGGAATAAATCCACCCTGTGGGTGGACATGGTGAACCCCACCTGACTTGTGCATATAATGCAGTCACATGCATCTAAGGAGCTGTCTGCCTTCCTTTTTTACTAAACAGACACCCAGTCAGTATTGTTAGAGCTACAGTTTGCTGCAACTCATTTGACCAAACCCTGGGTGTTTACTTTGGAGCGAGATGAATGACGCCACAGATCGCAGGTTCTCCGATGACTGCAAAGGCAAGTTCATTTAGATGGAGGTACGTGCTCTGTTCAAGCCCAGGTTCACTCAAATGGATCTCACTGGTACTCCGGAAGAGGCTACAGGCACAACAGCCTTGTCCCATCCAAGGACACTTCTGGAAACATTCAGTCATCCATGGCCGATGGAAAGACCCACCTCTATTTTAACACTGTACTACATTGCCAGATTGGGGGGGGGGGGGGGGGGAGGGTGTTTGTCCATAATGGTAAACAAATTTTTCACCTAAATGTTCTAAAGACATACTTTTGAAGCATACTACTGATTCACAATGTAAAACTAGCATCTTAGTTCTTAAACAAATCTTATAGTAGAAGGAAAAAAAAAAAAAAACCAAAGAAAAAATTCAAGACCATATTGTTGTTCTTAGAGGCAGGTTAAAAAGCAAAATTGGAGAACATAAATCCACATCACACATCAATATTTCACCCACACAAAAAAGATCAGTTACATAAAACAGGTCTTTACGAAAGTTTGGCAGCGTTAGGGAAATGAATACAGATGCTATGCACTGCTTGGAAAAATAATTTATTTTCTTAGCTTACAAAAATGACAGCGTTTCAGGTTACACTTTAAATTATGAGTACAGCTAGCAACTTTGATCCTGCAAAGGTACTAACTATCTCCTGAGATGCAATAAACACTCGGGACTTTGCTTTCAGGAATGGCTTGGAGCAAGTCCCAAGTCAGCAAAAAGTAATGAAGTTTGATATTTTTCTTACCGCCTCATTGGCTAACATTTTATATTCTGATTGCAGAAACGTAGGTACAAATGTTGACATTAAATTAACATATGAACTTTGCAGGTAGAGCCTTAACCAAACTTAAACATACCTCCAGACTCCGTGTCAAGCTATCAGTTTGCAGCGAGGAACTCACAGCACAACCGACAGCTTTCATGCACTTTGTACTGCAACCACTTGATATGGTCTCAGCACTTTGCATTCCGATTGGTACTTATGCTTTATACACAAGATTTGATTCTGGCTTCATATAGCTATAAATCCAGCACAGGTATTTTGAAGTCAATACTTTGTTCCTAAACCTTCAGGAGGTGTTATGAAAATGCGAATTGTACACTTTGTTTTATGTGCATCCATGCCATTCACAGAAAGGAACAAGAACAAGTTTGGTTGGACCTAAATGATTCTATGATTCTATCTTTTTTTTTTTTTTTTAATTCACTACATAATTCTCAAGACAGCTAAGTTGTTTTTTCCTCCCTCAAAGATGCCATAATGGCAAAACTGGAATGCAAACACCTTGGGAAGGTATATCGGAACAAAAATATTATAGGGAAAAAAGCAAGAGAATAAAAGGTGTGTTAGAAAATGTTGAAGAAATAGTGAAAACTGGTTCTATTTTATGAGTCATTTGTTCACACACCCCAATTCTATCAATAGGGTTGGTATTCAGATGGAAGGTAGCTTCTGCCTACACATATGGAAATTCCCACTCTAGGTACCTCATGAATTGCTAGATTTTCTTGAAAAAATGATGTGAAATGAAACATTTGGAAGTGAGTGTGAAATGCTATTGATACACCTTAACAGATGAACTCTCTCTCCTTTGAGACATTTTCGCTGTTTTGAAAAAGCTGTAGTAATCCACATTAGAGGGGAACAAAGAGCTGTAATATTTCCAAATTTTGCAATTTCATAAGCTTGTATTGAGGCCATTCAGAAGTACAGAAGTTTTCATTATTTAACTAAATTTGGTTTAGTCTTATTGAAAAATAAAAGCACTTACACAAGAGCCCAAATGAACTCATGATTTCATTCCTCAGATTTTGAAAAAAAAATATAAAATAGAAAAATGAGACAGTGTCAAAATATTCCAAATATTCCCATGTTTCTCTGAAATTATTTTTATAAGAACACGGATTTTTCAGTAGGTATTTGATGCTCCACAGACCAGCATATATTGTAGACTTGCAGACCTCCAAAATGCAATGAAAAAATAGGTTGAGAAAATATTTCTCCTCCCTTTGTCTCAAACTCAGCATGAAATCATAACCCTACTAGTTCTAGAGACAAGATCACTGCTAGCTTTAGTGCAGTCAGGATTTCCAAGCAGAAAAGATTATTTTCCTTTTTGACTACTAAAGTTTTACATTGTATGAACATGTTTACGCAGGTCTACGTCTGTAAGAAAGATATGTAATTACATGAACAGGACTATACATGATATCCACATACCTATTAAAGTCACCTTCACATTTCAGAAATCAAGTTTGAAGGAAGCTGCAATAGTCCTGGCTACTCCAACAACGTCAGCTTCAACACGCTCCCTTCTCCACTGCGTTTTACAGGAATGAAAAGTAGCCACACGTTTAAACGCACACACAGAATCAAACCCATGAGAAAGGATAAATAAGATTAAGATTTAACAGAGAAAAGACAGATACACTTCTTTTTTTTTTCCCACACAGATGTCCCTAATACCTAATGTCCCTAAGAGTTGAGCTTACATGGGAATGTGGTCAGGGAGCCTTTTATATCAAATCAGGACCTGAACGCCTTGCTTAACTACTGGCAAAGGTCTTCCAAGGACTTTACATCAGGAAATAATTGGACGTTGAGGAATTTCATTCCACTATGTCCACCTCCATTACATTAACTGGTACAACAAGGTTTAGAAGTATTAAACCGACCTTTCTGAGTTCACACCAGTACAGAAACATCCTGCATCTGTGTAATTTGTCAACATTCTGTAGGTTCTTTCAGGTCTCTTTATGTTGTACTGCAGTGGAAACAGGGAAATTTGATGCAATATGTTAAGTGTCACATGCACAGGATGCCTGGGCAATCTTAGTTTTAGAGTTTTCCAACCTAAATACTAGATCACAAGACTAATACTGTTCCAGTTTTAGAATACTAAATGTAAAAACCCACTGTATGTTATTCAAATTAAGTGAAAACAAAAGATCTGGAGGCAAAAGACTCATGCATCAGCTAACTTAATTAGGAGTGCGTGTAATGAGGTATCAGAACTAGCTGCTTTTTTAGTTACCCTCAAATTAAATAGAAACTGGCAGCATAAAATGGCAAAATGTTCCAGTACTCAAGTGACAAACATATTTTTTTCTCACGCTCCTCAAGGAAAGAAAAATTTTTTAAAAAAATCATTCACTATTAAGCACATATAGAAACTTCAGCTTCAAACTTGTGCTTCAATCTTCAAATCACAACAATATACCAAATGCACACTTTTACTTACAGTTTAAATGTTTCTCTATTTGTCACTTTCTTCAGTAACGTAATACTGAGGCTGAAATTTGAACATCTGATCTACTTGTTAAAATACAACGACCAGCCAGCAATCTACACGTAGCACATCAGCTATTGCCAATGGAATTAATTCAAGTCTGAGATTCAGTGCATAGTGCACGTAACACAATTTTCCAAAGTATGGGACATGATTAAGTCTAAATCAAAGTGAGCAAGTCTCTCACAACGAGACAGACATGAAGAGGGACTGATGTCTGTTGATTAATATATTCGAGGGCTTCAAAGACAGCCTATAAAAGGTTGTCACTCTAGTGAAGTTTAAGAAATTACTCTCGTTCTGGAAAAATGAAGCGTTTCATGACTTTGATATTCAAATTTTCCATTTTCATAGAGATTTTTTATCTACCAAATAAGAATAATTTGTACCCCTTTTTTTAGACTTTGTTGATTAGCCTTTTGTTAATTTTTAGACCTCTAGCCAACCAATGGACATGCTAACAGACTCACATTGCATGGCTAGTGAGCCTTACCACTGATATAACTCACACTGATTAAGGTTTCTGCATTTTCTATCTTTCTGAATGCAATGGAGACCTCTCCAGTGATGACAAAACAAACAGCTTCATGGTTTCTGATGGACTTACTGACATTTCGCTAGTCAAAACATGCAATAAAAATTCTGACAGCTACATGATGTCTTCATGGCTGCAGTTGTTTCGATGAGATTGTGTTGTGAGTGCTGCACCCAGCAGTGAAAGCCTCATTAAAAACGGTGCACTCATTGAACTCCATACACAAAATAGCTTATGCCACAGATGCAAAATGTTCTTCAGGCTGGCAGTAAAACACAGCTCGTCTTCATCATTTTCCCCACTAAGTACAAAACCGGGTCACCAGTGGCTTCTGTAAAGAGCCTGATGCCAGAACATAAATTGGGCTGGCTTCATAGTTCAATGCTTGTTTAACAATGTGAGTGACACAGAAATCCACATTTGGAGAATGATACGATGTGATCGGCTAAACTTGATGATCTTACAGTTCTTTTCCAACCTAAATGATTCTATGATCACCTTTAGTAAATTTCAGTGTTGCTTCTCAGAAAAACTTCGGATGTCATCAACGGTTTCTACTGAGAGCAATTAGATATTGACACACTGAAGAAATATATATAATATGAATATGATGTTTTTTAGGTTTTTGATAAGCACTTAGGCAGTTCTCCTAAATGAGTTGTGGCCTCTCTTTCTGGAATCAATAATATTTCAAGGTTACTGCAGCAAAGTCTATCCTTTACTATTTTCCTCAACAAACTAATAGTAGAATGAATGGAAGCATTTAGAAAATCTAGACAAATGTAGTAACACTTTGGCCTGTGGGATAATCTCTAAAATAAGGTGGGACATGATCTGATTTACCACATAGGTTTTATTTTAGCAAACAAATAAGAATGGCAGAATCCATATGAAAAGAGGTCATCTTGTAAAAGAACTGCGTTCAAAATCAATGTCATTCCCTGGGCATGTCAACTACCAAAATTACTGATATGGGGTAAGTAAAGAAATGATGGTATGTCTTCTGACATTCTAGTGCACTGTAGATAGCAGATGAGAAAAGCAGCCTAAGATCAAAACAACTCTGGTCTGAAGACAGACAACTCAGTAAAAATTTGCTGTACTTATTCAAGCAAGACACCTATTAAGGAGTCACACCCCTAAATCAAGATAGCGGTATTATCTTAAAAGGGATATTGTTAATGCAGTTCTCATATTTAAATGTAATACCTTAACAAAAACATTTTAGCAGTTGGGTTCCAAAAATACTTAGTCCAAATAGCACCAAGTAGGTACCTAAAGAAATGACTAAAAATTTAAAAATATCATCACTGCATATTTTCTCAAGGCTCATGATACTACAGATTTTGCCACTGTTAAGGCAAGAGAAAACAAAATCTCACTCTAAGAGCCTGAGCAATGACAGATGTGTAACTTCAGCTTTAGAAACCCGAGACCTATTGTTGTGAGCACAAATGGTACTTGCTGGATGTTGCTGGATTTTAACCACAGCAATCTCTTCCAATTTTGTTGTCAACATTCCCAGAGGCATTAGTTTACACATTTTTGAAAGACCTCGGTTATCAGATTCTGCTCCGCTGTACTCCTGTATACAGCACAAAAATGTTCTTCTCATTTAAAATCTAATTTAGTTCTTTACATAGAAAACCAAAACAGTTCATACCCATGATAGCTGTGATATGCTTACAGTAAAGAGTTGAGATGAGTTATGCTGAACCAGAAAAGATTTTAGTATGTAAAAAAAAAAAATAAAATTATCCAAGATGGAATCTTATTTAGGGGACGCTTTTATTTAGATGTAAGTACTACCTCTAAAGCAGTTTTTAAATTAAGACATCAAGAATAAAAGTGGTCTAAGATTTTACTTTAATACTGAGCTGCTCTCCATTCCTTCTACTACCAGTTTTCCTGCTTTTGCTTCTAAATTCTACAATTAAATCACAACCACAGGAATTTCTGTGAATTTCCTCCTACACATCCACTTTTGACAAGGCTGCATCCCCTAGGTGCAGCTCACGTTAACTTCAGCATCAATTACTTCTGTGAGGTGAAGACAGGGCTTAGAGGGAGATAAATATATCACTGAAGCGTAGTGATAGGATAAGGGGTAATGGTTTTAAATTGGAAGAGGGGAGATTTAGATTAGATATTAGGAAGAAATTCTTTCCTGTGAGGGTGGTGAGGCACTGGAACAGGTTGCCCAGAAAAGTTGTGGATGCCCCACCCCTGGAAGTGTTTAAGGCCAGGCTGGATGGGGCTTTGAGCAATTTGCTCTAGTGGGAAGTGTCCCTGCCCAAGGCAGGAGGGTTGGAACTTGATAATCTTTAAGGTCCCTTCCAACTCTAACCATTCTATGATTCTGTGGTAAAATTTGACTGTAACAAGCAGTCCTATGAATAAATTCTTCTGCATGTTGTAGATATGAGAATGTGTTCAGGTTTCATACTTCTAATTTTTGCCCATAAAAATGATATAATTGTTACAAACATACTTACTTGTTTACTTTCAGGGTAATAGTGGCATTTTCATTCATAAAAATTCCATTCATTTCCCCATTCATTGCTACACAGTGCAGAGACTATACTCTGTAAGCCAGAGATGAACTGATATGCAGATTCCTTAGCTCAAAAGTGGATTCTAGAATAGTATTCTTTTTGTTCTAAGGCATTTTAATGTATCCTCATTATTTATTTTGGTGGGATAGCTAGTAAAAACACAGCTAAGGTTTGGATATCCAAGAAATGCTTTCACCACCACCAAAGACTGACTTCCATTAAAAATTTGAGAAGTAAATGTAAGCAAATTAATTTGTTTTACACTGTAAAATTTTATTTTTCATACTGGACTAAGTTTTATTTTTATATTTGTTCTTAGGATGACATAATTACATAACAAAAATAAATTATTTTGAATATTTAGTAAATACCAAAAATAAGTACTCTTAAGTCTCCTGCAAAACATTAAGGAAATGAAGGGCATAAAATTTAAAGGTTATCCAAGTGACGATTACTTGATGCTGAAATAAGGAGCCAGTGCATTTCTGAAAGCACAGTATTGAACCACTGTATTTCAGGGCAGCATGAAATAACCACAGATGCCTGCTATTAGCTTGTTAAACCTGCGTGTACTTAGTAAATGTATACGAAGTGTCTGATTTATCAAATACTGGACAGAACAAAGAAACAAACCACCACTTTTAGGTGTGACACCACATTTTTTGATTATTGAAAACTACTGCTTTGGGCAACAATTGAGGAAAAGATCATTAAAGGCTTAACCCGTTTTAAAAAATCTAATTACCGGAAGGGACAGCAGTTTTTAAGATCTGAAATATACAAGTTGTTTTATTAAAACATTATCTGTTTTTCTAATTTAAAAACTGAAACTGGTCAGAGGAATATCATTTCAGGCCAATATGGAAAAAATATTATTTCTTAAACCACAAAGGGACAGTTTCACATAATGTCACTAATGGACTTTAGCTACAGTTAAAAGGGAACAAAATTCACTTTGTAATATGAACCGCTATCAAAGGTGGAAAAGAGACAAATATTACATGTTATCTAGACTGCCATGCCAAGAAGGTAAATTTAAGAAAGAATTTCCTGGCTTTGGAGTCCATAAGCCTACTCACTAAAAATGCCTTTGTGTGTGTGTGTGTGTGGTTTGACTTCTTTCCTTTTTCTTCCCCAGCCCTTTTAGAAGTTGGGGTTTTTTTTAAGAAAAAAAGATGTAAAACTGCTGAAAACCCAGTCATGGGGACAAAGGCAAATATTCTAAGCACTGAGAATATTTAAAGTCTTAAAGTCAAAATTTTTTACCTAGTAGACAATTCTGTCCTGCATTGTGCAAAAATTGATTCAATATTTGATGTAATAACGAGGGCGTTCAGATTGCTGATCCTTAGTTTTCTAAACCTATAAAGCAGTAGTGGTGCAGTTTTAAGGAAATGTACTTCAGATTTCTGAGTGACCAGTGAGGAAAAAAATGTATAAATACATAAAATGGTAAAAGCAATCAATATCTAGATTTTTACAAATTCCTTAGGAAAAAAGAGAGGACATTATTTTCCTGTGTATCACGTCTCAGCAGAGACTCTTAAAGCCCCATTCGTTTACCACCAGGCACTTTACCTCAAAAATCATTTCAACTTCAGTAAAATGGGTTGGGCGTACATTCATCCACCAGCAATCCATGCATCAGACCTCATTACAACATGAGGTGTTTGGAGACAAGGATTTATTGTTTTATAATATATTTAAAAATGACCTTTCTATATTTTTAGTCATAATTTCTGGGTACCATAAAGTCTGCAAGCCAGTGACATTTTATTTTGCAATTTTTAAATGATTCACCAGACAAACCAGCTAAAATATTTTAAACATCTGCGCTCTGATCTAATTAAAAAAATAAATTACAAATGTTGGAGACATTTAAAGTAAGTTTAGTTCATGGTAACTGTGGCTTGAGCTAAACACTGCTTCATAGATCCACACTCTTTGTAGACCATGACACAAACAGGTTTCTATTTTTCCTGCCTTCTCCAGAATAGAAGTTTATTTGCTTATGTTTTTGTCTTGGCCCTGTCCTTTCTGTTGAGATCAGAAGAGATGGATGTGCCTGTTTTGCTTTCTTGACCTTCTGAATGAGCAGATGTGCCAGAAGTTTGCAAAAAGCCAATGCCAGCACTACAATGCACAGCATTGTACACAAACAGAAGGTAAAGAAAACTTTTTGGATCATGTTTGATTTTGTTTTAGAAGTAATTTAAGTCCATAGAAAATGAAAGGAAAATTAAGTCAATTTCCTTGGCTGATTTTGGTGTTTTCAGAAAGAAGTTCGTTTGAAACAGGCTGAATACAAGGGGATTGTCAAGTAAGTGCACTGTCCAGAGAATCCACTAGGACTGTAGAACACCTCTTCGGAAAATAAAATAAATTAAAAAAAAAAAAAAAAAAAAAAAAAAAAAAAGAAAAGGTCCTGTTTTCAGGTGATGCACAGTGACCTGAGAATTGTGCCTGAGACACCTACAGTGCTAAGACCGTGTTTCAGAGAAGAACTACACTTCTTAAACATGAAAGAAGCCCATGAAACAAAATAGTTTCAATGATTTTCATGTTGTTACAGTACTCTGAAAGATTTGGCAAATCTTTTAAGGCACAGTAGTAGTGATTCAACCAGAAGCACTAGAGAGGAGAACAAAACAAGGACCATCAGAAACACTTGCATTTTGACTGCAGTAAATTCTGCTGTGATGTGTTGTTGGAGACCACAGTAATGCAAAATTGAATCCAGTTTGTTTAGAACAGAGATATGCAAACAAATACAGCTGTGCAATATTACACATCTCTTCTAATAGAGAAGAAAACAGAATAAATAAAAACCCCTGCTATTAAAATTTTCACAGCCACGTAGCAGTGCCCTTCAACATGCCTAATACAGATGGGTGAGATTCAGGTGCTCTTAAGTGCCTTACTAGAGGTCACCTCATAGAACTGTTCTGGTCAGAAGAATAATTCTTAACAACTTATCACAAATACATGCCGAACTTGAAGTCATTACAGGAATTTCCACTAAGTTTGAGGAAATTTGGTTTTGTGTAATATTTATTACTCCCTTCTTAAATGACTGTTGCAAACTGAAGAACTTTAAATCACAAATGTGTCTGCACAACACTGCATAATGACTAATAAATCTTAGGAGAAAGGGAATTTCTGAATATTTTTTCATTATTAATAATGTTATTAAATGCTATGAAAAAAAGTATCAGAAAAATTCCTGTACAGCAGTAAATAAGCTTATAGCAAAGATTAATGTCACAGGTCTTTCATAATATTTCAGGAAAACAATGATTTTAGCTTAGGAGGACTGCAGAAGCAAATACAGGAGAATAGCATAATCCCAGGAAAATTTGGTGTACAAGTTACATAAGTTCTCACAAGAGTTCACTGGACTCACTCTTGGTGCTCTTTCATTTAAGTGTTTGGCAACAGCTGAATCGTTGAGGGTGCATCACTCCTATAGCAGATGGAATTACTACTGTTCAAAACCAAAAAAGAGTGGAATGGAATTTACCACACAGAAAGCTGGCATGTTTTTGTAAAATGTCCTATTGCTTCCTCCTTTCTGATTTCAGCTTCATTTCACTGACAGCAGCATTCATGGAATCTTCCTTGGTGCCACTTTTATCAAAAGGAACCGTTCTTCTCCTAAGTGCTACAAATAAGTCAGACAAAAAAAGTAATTAAGCATCTTGGGAGAAACACACACATTTTGCTGATTGACTATCAATGTTTATTTGAAACACATTTAATTACACAATATTATAATTTACATAGCAAGTAATATGGTATTAATAAATACTCAATATTCATAATGCTATGAATTAAGAAACTGACTTCTTTTTCTAGAGAAACAGATTTTAATACTCAATATAATAAAGGCATGGCCAAGAGCTTTCTTACACAGAGGAAATGTAAACTGCGTTTAAAAAAAATGGATAATTCTACTAACATTTATTTTCCACTTAATTTTCCAGTATTTTTGTTTAAATAAGACAAAACAAACCACTCAGAAAATTCTCAAAGGAATACCTTTACCAATAACATGGATTAAAGGCATGAAGTGTTCATAGGATGCCATACTCAGCATATCCCTGTATATATATATTCACAGCAGGCTGCACATATAATGCTTGTTTCTAAATACATTATATTGCATCGAAATCTAGACAATAAGAATTGGCAGATATATCTTACCTTTTAATCTAGCAATTATATAACAAAGGACAGAAACTAAGGGGAAGAAAGTGACTATCAGCTTATACAACATACCCTTCTAATGGCCTTCTTTACATTATAAACGTGTAAGCTAAGTGTTCCTTCACGATCATTTGTAATAAATACCCATAGTGTAATATTTTAATAGCTGAGTAAAATTGTAGCAATATATAAGCAATATATAAGCAAAAGTGATTTCACAGGGAGCAAGTCCTCACAGTTTAACTAGCAGCACTGAGATGATTTCACTCTCAGAAGGAGAATGAAATCACAGTGTTCAGGACATCAGTATAACAGTGGCCTGTCATATTTCAGCAAACAGTTTTCAGCATTGTTCCAAAACTGTGCTACTGTATGCTCCTGTGATCAGTATTCAAACTAAAGAGAAAAATCCTAAAGGAAATTCACTGCTAAACTAAATCAATTTGCATTTTTCAAAGGGATGATGTCAAGATTTCAATCATTCCAGGTCCCTATTCTTGCAAAGCCTTAGAAGGTTTTGTTCTAGAATAATGTTCCACAGCATCATGATGTTACAATGACTTTTTACTTGTAATTAGGTAACTTGTTTATAAATGTCAATACAAATAGTCTTAAGAACTTATGAAAAAGGCAGGGGACAAAGACAGCCATTGACATACATTGCAGGAGTTAATTGTTATGCCAATAAAATCAACATTCAGGGCAGCTTGGTGTTAATGATACAACCATGATATCACTCCTACTATATAACAAGCCAACACAAGAGGGTTGTGTATCACCAGAGCCAAATGGTCAGAGAAGACTGTGATCCCACCTACAGAAGTTGGGAAAACTGGTGGCTACTTTCGTCTCTGTAAAGTCACAGCTTATGAAGCCCTGGAACATAAATTCCAAACAACAATAGAATGCCTGAAAGCCATATGGCTTCTGGGAAACCATCCAGGTTAAAACCTTGAAGTGATGAACTGTACAAAGAGAAAGGCAGGACCCAATTCACAAAGCTAATGTAAAGCATGTGTAACTCTAAAGATCTTTGTAATACAAAATTTAAGAAAAATACATTGGCCATGAAGAACAATTTCAGAGGATTACTCTTTAGGTAACAACCAGTAGAGACTTTTCTGGTCTGATAACAAACCAGATGGCAAACCATGTCTAATGGATGCTACTTTGTATAAACTCTTCACAGTTGAAATTCTTCCTGAGAAAATAGGCATAGAAACAAAAGTTCATCCCCACAGTATATTTAAAATAGTTTGTTATGGAAAAGCTGTTATAATTGTAGAAACTATACCAGAAACATGAAGACCAGACATAAAACAGAATGTCAATGTTAATTACTTTTCTCATTAACTGCCTGCTGCATTGACAACTCTTTTGCTAAATATATATATGGAAGCAGATTGTTGTTCCCTTATTTATTTTTTCATACTTTTTGTCCCTCTTTCTGCAACCAACTTTAAACTTAAATCCCAGTTTAAGTTTGAGTACATCAAACATGTCTGCTCTCTTCCCTGGTGTTTCCCACAAGTCATAAGAGACCCCCATTGGGAAGGGAGCTTCTAGTACTACTTATTGACTCTATAATTAGGTTCTGTAAGTTTCATGAATTTAAGAGATGAAGCAGGGAAACATTAAATCACAAAATCTTGTGAATTGCTCCAAAAGGTAAATTAAAAAAAAAAATTTAAAAAAAGAGTCCATTCTTCTGTTTCTGAAAAAGTAAGGAGATAAACTAATCACAGAGAAATAGGTGATGACATTTATAGGTAGATTTATTAAAAGCTACAGGAGGTCTGGGAGCAAAAGGCCTCAAATTATACTTTGCTGTCAGAGTCTCAAATTATAGCTAATTAATATTATTACTGAAATTAAAAGTTCATGGCATTTAATGTGACTAACACCACTGAAGTAGCTGATTTTATCATTTGCTGCTCACTGGCAATTGCAAGAAAACCTCCTTAATATTAATATCACTGCCGAATTTTCACTGTTCTCAATAACTAGAGCAACAGCTTCAAAATGCACATTTGACTGGTGGAGCTCAGGCTCACCACAAAGGTAAAACATTCAGTCACTAACCAAGGCCTATGGAGTAACTCTCACACTGTAGTCCCATCACAGACATTCACAAAGGGCTGTGAAAGATATGATGGGACCAATGGGAAACCTATTCCTTCCTGGAATGACAGCTGGAAACATGCTCTAGGACATCTAAAATAACACCAGACACCTTCAACAGGCACCTGACTTGCTCTCACACTTACTTCCTAAGCATAAAGAGCATCTAATAGCCCTAACTCTTTGGAGAAGAGAATCAGGAAGTGAGAAATTAAGAATACCATCCAATTCTATCAGTCAACTCAAATCAGGGATAGGAAAAATTGTCTATGCCTACTTCTCTGGTTTAGCCTCAGAAAATTTGACTAACGGATTATTACTGAATACAAGTAAGGTACTAAAACTGTAAAGACTTTCATTTGCTTTCCCATAAAAACAAACAGGAAAGAAGTGAAACACATGTTTTCTTACTTTTTTTCTTTTTTTTTTCTTTTTCTTTTTTTTTTTTCCTTTTTTTTTAAAAATATTATTTTAAGAAATAGCTTCTTACCATCTGGGCAAAAGAAAAAACTAAAAACACTCTTAGTACCACTCCAGGATTTTGAAAATATGAAATATGAAGATTAGCTTAATTCATGATGTGGAAAATACCCTCCTAAAAGTTTTGAGCAAAAAGAAATAAAAGTCACTCAACAAGGTTTCAAAAGGAGCCTTCTTCAAATATTTCAGAATTATTAATATTGAATCACTACAGTCTTTCATTCATCACTCATTTTTTTACCTCCAGAAAGCTTAGTGCTGGTAAAAATCAGTTGAATCAGAGCATAAATACACAAAACTGGTTCATCATATTGGTATTGACATCACATGGATCCCATTTATCTGACAATTGCCTGAAAATGATTAAAAAGTACTAAAGTAACAAAGGTCTAGCAAGTTCCATGCAGGTTATGCAATATAAAGATATTGCAATATTTTAGCAACATTTATGCTGCATCTTTACATTTCAGCAAATTTTGCAGTGGTATGGCCAAGTTGTTGTGGTTGGAAGGGAGCGCTGGAGGTCATCTAGTGCAACATGCCTGCAAGGTATGGGTTATTTCTCTTCTGTACCTCAGCCAGGTTGAGCTGTGCTTTGACTGGCTAAACTTTGACAGGGATGGGGCTAGGGAAAATGGAAAACCAACTCTGAGTCAGGGGAAACTGCTCCTGAAGTACAGATGAGATGGAGGCATTTGCTCTTATGCTTTAGTCATGCCACTGTTGCTCAGTATGCTCTGCAAAAAGATAGTAATCACAACCTACAGATTCTGAAAGGAAAAGAAACCAATCATCTTAACCTCATCAGAGCAACTCAGGGCCTACTGGTGAGCACTCATTCTAAGATGCAAAGGTTTGAAGTGCAATGAAGCCTGAAATAGGGCTTTCCACTACAGAATACAACTTACTGAATAGGTTCCCAGAACACAATCTGGCTACATAGAGAAATAATGGAAAGTCATAACCTTCTGAAGAAAAGTATTCTGATATTCATGTGCCGATATGCTTAATATAAACCTTAAAAACTTTTTTTTTTTTTAAGTTAGTTTTGACACTCATGCAAAGGTGTGCCTGTATCAGACAAAGATCTAATGTATCCTATCTTTTACTGTGCAAATCCTAGCTGTACCAGAGATCTCATGACTTCCCATGACCATAAATTGTATACATGCTAGGGGACAGGAAGAATAGTTAAAAGCAATTATTGAAGTAGAAGAAGAATTAGTGAATTCAACTTTCAGCATTAAACCACTACACAAGCACAAGTCTGGTAAAAATGAAAGATCTGGGAAAGAATTCTTGGCTAAGGATGTCTCTCCGGTCCCTGAAAAGACAAACAGTTTATACAGGTATGACTCTTCCTGCAGAGATTCAGAATCAAATGCAGACTTTCTTTTGGTGTAGGTTTGGATGACAAACAGAATATTTTCCAAGTCCCAGTTAAAAAACACAACAGTGGGATGCCATGAAGTACTTCCTAGACAGTGGCATTCACCCACAATCTAAAGCTAAACCACAAGAAGACTCTTAAAATGGTTCTAGCACATTTTTTGTGGAAAAGCAGTAGAGTAAAACAACTTAAAAAGATGACAATATATTACTTGTAGATTTTTTTTTCTGTGAAACAATACTTACAACCTGAATCTGAGAGCAGTGAGCTGGACAAAAAGCTGTTTTGCGTTGGCCAACTAGAAGAGGGAGCAACCACTTCTATATCAGAAATGTCAGCATCCATTTTCACATCCTGCGGCAGCCAAGTAGAAATAATTTTTATCTGTTAATACCAAGCAGCTGCAAACTTTACCAAAAACATATATAGTAGAACACATAGAGGTATATGCTGTGATTTCACACATGCTGGAAAATAGTGATTTAAATTCTCAGAATTCTCAGTATTGCAGTTAGGTTCAAATTAATTTGCTTATGAATTTCATGCCCATTTCATCACTACGAAATCTCAGCAAAAATCTGTTTTGCCTTGAGAAAAGCACTGGGAGCATTGCAAGCTCTTGTCACTACCATAAGTTGTAAAAATGCTCTTTCCATTTACATCACACCCACAGTTCTGGGCAAAGCATACAGCAGGGCACCCACCACTGAACGATGAATTCCTCATGAATGAATGGTCCACATTAATTCACTAAAGTTCCACAAGTAGTAAGAAATAAATCCTTTTTCGCTGCTACTGAGGAAACTCAAACTTCATTGATTTCTCATTTCAAAATACCTGAACTTGCCTTTCCATTTTTTAATTAAACCATTAAATAAAGTCTGAAGTACAATCTAACTATTTATGGCTAGACTTGGTGAGTAATTTGGTCTGTAAACTAAAAACAAGATAATTTTAAAAAGGCCATTTTAACAAAAATCTCTGTAAATCTCTATTAGCACTGCAGCAAGTACTCCCCAGTTGCAATACCTTCCAAAATAAGATTAAAAGCTTGGCTTGGTATCCAATTTACTCAGTTTCTCAAAATGAGAAGAGATAATAATGCACAAATGCATCAGTTCATAAAACACTCAATTTTGCCACTGAATTCTTATCATAAACAGCCTTAGGGAGCTGTGTTAAAACATCTTGCAATTTATCATTCATGCTGATACTAAGATTTGAAAACTAAACAGAAGACAAAATAAAATTCAACATTAATTTAGAGATCCAATGAGCTTTTGTCCCATCACTGAAGACAGATTTACTCCTACTAATACTAACAGAATTATGCATATTAATCCCCTTATATGCTGACGAGAGACAGAATACCTAAAGTGTACATAGCAGAATAACAACTTTTAAAGAACAAAAGAAGGTTTTATCTTTTCATTCAGCCTCCAGAAATGCTACCTTAGAACAGAGCTTTTAAACAAGCAAGGTGCTTCTACCAGCACCTGCAACACAAAATGTTTTTCTTTACAGAAATTTTAACCTACAGAATGTGCCTTTTCTCATGTGTTTCATTTATAACTACCACTGCATGCTGTGTTTAAGTGGATGGTCAGTTACTCATGGCAGGGATACTGTCCTAAAATATTTGCATCCATCACACTTAACTTTAGTTTTCCTCCAGCCTTTTCTTTTGATTTTGCTTCATTTAGTATTCTGTATTATTTAACTTTCTTTCATACATTATATTAATCTTCCTTTCCCTCAATTTCTTATCTACTATCGCTCAGCCCTTTCTCAGTTGAAGAAATCACTATTGGTGCACTTGATGGTATTCTCCCAGCCTCTGGCCTCCTTTATTACTGGAAATCTTACATTTTAACACATACAAATGGCATGCATACAAATGATTTTCCTGGGCTCCTAAGCAACAGATACTTTACAGCCATTTGAAAAGACTACAGTGGACTAGAAGATTGAGTGGGGAAAAATGAAATCACAAGAGAGGAAGACCAAGTAACAGCTTTTAGGGGAACATCCAACTTATGTTTCATTTTTGCTCCTTAAAATGAAAAAAGGATGGGATGTAGGATTAGATAAAGCCTGTCTGACATTAATGTTGGCAAGAAAGAAGTGTATTACAGGAAAGGCTAGAAAGAAGAGCATAACAGAGGAAAAAGATCAATTCCAGAAGTAATTTTATCTAAAATGGTCAATGTAAGGAGTTTACAAGAACTCTCTTTTTTAAAACAAGCCTTTTTTTCCCACCCACCAAATATCTGTTTACTTTGTACCGCAGAAGCACTGGACATACAGGACACGAATCAAAACTATCAGAAAGAATGAACTTTCATGTCCTCAAGCCTACGGTCTTCCACCAACCAATTTTAGAGACTCCCAATTGACAAAGAGCAAAATAAAAAAAAATTAAGCAACAATGCATTTGAGTTAGTTCCAAGGGAGGGTAAGAAAGGCAAACATTAAAAAGAGTTTTTTTAGACTAAGCCAGCCTGATCAGTGAAATCAGATTAGCACCCGTCTGTTACTTGTTTTTGAACATTCTGTTCTATTTGTAACAGCCGTGACAGCAGAGAGTACTGCATGTCATGCAAAAACCCAATTAGGCCTGACTAAATGGAAGCCATTAAATGTTCTCTGTTGTCCAAAGAAAGAGGAAATAGTGTTTTGGAACCAGCTTTATACTGGATTCTGAATACAGGGTTCAAATCATGCAAGCTCAGTAAGCCCCATCAGCTTAGTGCAATATTATATCCTACCATCAGCTGATTGCATTCCACTTTGCTTTTCAATGTTTTCCAGATTTCAAAGGCTACTGAACTAGTAAATCTTGTGTGAGTGCAAGAGAAATTGAAGAAACTGAAGATTATCATTAGCAGCCAACTGAAAGTGAATTCTGCCCCATTTCAATTCTTTCTTACAGAAGAGCATGATGCCTTTTTCAAGTAGCTTAACACTCTCTTCTTACAACAGCAACTTACTAAGCTAAAATACCCTGTATTTATTTTATCTTTTAACTTTTTAAAAGAGCTGCTGGTAAGCATGTCCTCATTTTACAGATGGAAAACCACTATGGAGGAGGTGGGGAAAACACACAGCTTGAAGTTTTTTGATGCACGGTGTGTGATCCTAGATTTTGAGCCCAGCTGCTTAGGGACACCGGTATGAGTCATTGCCAAAGATTCTTAATAAGCAGCAGAGATGCCAGCATGATTCTTCAGTTCATAGAATCACTCAGGTTGGGAAAGACCCTTGGGATCATCGAGTCCAACCATAAGTTCTGAGCGCCTTTTTCAACCACATCCATAAGAAGTTCTGCTGAAGTAGGCTGCTATCACAATGACACACAGCGAGAAGTGGTAAGACAACTAACAAACTAATGCAAAGAGAAAGAGTGTTAACAACTGGGGAGGTGAACTCATTACAGGCAAGGCTGCTAAACAAGAGCACCGAGTTTGTGTTGCAGGGGGTTAGGAAATTAAGCTCAGCCCCACTATCAGTCCACTGAGTGACTTTTAGCAAATCACTTCCCCTCTGTTTGCCTAGATTTTGTTTATGTATCTAACAGGCATCATACCGTATCTCTCGTAAAGAATGCAAAGATCAATTACTGAAAAATCACTATACATGATCTACAAATCAGTCATCCTTTTAATGGAGGAAGCAGGTTTCTATATTTATCCTTCACATGAAAGGACAAGGGAAAATTGAACAAACAAATCAAAACAATTGCCACAGACAGCAAGTTGACAAAGCAGGCAAACATTTCAGAGTAGTAAGACACATTGAGACACTTTTTCTGTGAAATTTTATAGATTTTTGGAAAGTATCCATGGCATTTTACAATGAATACAACACTTCTGTCATCAACTTTTACATCAGCCATGCCAGATACACAAACCAGAAACACTCATGTGTGATTTTAGTCTGTGTTTGTTGTAGGAGTTAATATACATCAAATAAGCTTATGGTGCTGATTGAAAGTAATCGGGAAACAAAAGTGGAGTATACACACATACCTTGAACTGTTGAGCTCTCTGCTTTGAATCATCCAGTTGTTGCTGTAGAGAACTCACTATTTCTTTATATTTCATATACCTTTCCTCAATCATCTCCCTTCGGCAATGGGACTCCTAGAAACACATTGAAAAATCTAAATGAATTTGTAATGTGAGAAGCAGTTAATAAATGTTGGCTGGCTACGGTAAACACAGGTATTACCAAGGATTTTCAATAGAGCAAGAATGAATGAATTACTGACTTTCCAAGGCTAAGATACAGGGGCCATATGAAAGCACAGTGTTCTGTACAGAAAAGTGATGCTAAAATGAAAATAGGTTAAAATGTGACCAGCCTCATCCTTAACTGGTGAATAGCTTGTAACTTTTCCCAAAATTCAGCAATATTATACCTTCCAACAATGAAATTCTTTAATGGTGAAAAACTAATCACAATACTGTACAGACTTAAAGAAAAAAGTGTACTAAGGATATGGACTAAAAAAGTATTTTCAAATAAGAAAACATAACACTTCTCAGTGAGCTAGCTAATGATTCACTTGAATGAATACAACAACCAGACAACTTGTGAGGCATTATCAAAGATTTACTTTCTCTTTCCTTCTCCCTTCCTATTAAAACATTGAGGACAGAATTTGCTAACATTGGAAAGCAATGAATGGCTTTGAAATACTTCATTCATGCACTTGAGTAAAATATGCTATTGTACAAAAAAATCCAGTGTATTATTTTCCAGTAGAAATATTAATGAAACTCCAAACTGACACCATTTTCACAGCTAAGTTATAAAGCTTAGCTCTCTTGAATAATAAAGTGTCTATTAAACAATATGCAGTTGTTGGCAGGGGCTTGTCTTAAGAAAACAGCCTTTAAAAAACTAAGCATCAAGGAGAAAGACAGAACTAAAATTAAACCAAAGAATTTAATCTCATGAATGCTGGCTGAATGATAAGTACAACAAACCAAAAAATGACAATGTCATTTCATAGTAATGTTAAGCAAGAGAGTGCAAGTGTGAAGCAGAACATAGAAACCCCACATTTAAGCTTCTCCTTGCCTAGCTGAGAGGATAATTTTTCCTTTAATAGTGCAGAACCATCAAAAACAGAAAGCAAATGCCAACTGCTGTCAGAACAAAAAGGCTCTTTTGGGGATATCTGGAAGGTGAAATTAAAACTATACATCTCAATAATATTTTTTTAAAAAACTCACACATTTTGATCAGCATTTGTGTTCCTAACTCTGTTGATGATGACAGCAATAAAATAGTGTGCAGTTAGAACAAATCACATGACCTTCTGCAAGAATAGTTAGAATAAATAATGTTCCAAACAAGTATGTTTTGAAATAGTTTATGACTACATCAGGATGAGAAATTCTACGTAGCAAATAAAATGCAAATCATTATGCATTTGTTCATCTGTGATTTAATACAGATTTAAATTTAACACTGTGAGATTCTAAATTCTTTTTGAGTAAACCACCAACTTCACATATGGAAAGCAGTAATACTACGGTGGTTTAGCCACTTAGACACTTCAAGAGCTAACTTGAGGCTTATCACTCTTGACAGTACTCCACCACTACTGTCGATTTGTCCCAGTGTCGAAACACACCTTGACTTGACAGTGATACTGGGAAAATAAGTGACAGTTATTAGCCTTATGTCAAAACAAAACAAAAGTGGTTAATGTTCACCAATTTTCACTCACTACTTTAAATATTGAAATAACTGGCAGAATTTATTTAATCGCAAATTTTTCATCTTTTAACAATTAATATCAGAATTCACCACCTAAATAAATATTCTGAACCAGTAACTAGGACTTGACCTATTAGGCCTAGTTATCAATGTTTGTTTACATTATAGAGCACATCAGCACTGTTACTAATTGAGACTAAATTTATAACCTCCAAAAAATCTATATAAACATGGATCTAAATATCTGTATGTTTTTGTCTACATAATATGTGCATAAGTAATTTTAAATATCTTATTAATTAATGTATCTATTCATTAACCAAAATATTTTAGAACTACTAAAAGAGTCAAATGAAAACTTTCTCACTCCAATATCTTTGAAATCTTCTAACAGACTCAGTTTCTCAGGAACAGATTCCAGATGGTCTAAAGCTACTCGAGTACTCTAAAGAACAGAACACAAGATAAAATATAAAAAAAATTAATCAATTCTTTCAGCTATCTCAAACATTAAAAGCCTATTACATCTTTGGAAACACTTTTGTAGGTATGTACAGGTCTGTAAATCAAACAGGTCAACAGTAAACAGGCTGTTAAGGAAAAAGAAAGCTAAAATAAAATACAAAGCACAGTTTCCTTAATTTCAATCTCCATGAATAGCTACCAGTTTATTGAGCAGAACAATACTTATTTAGCATTTGGGGGTTTATGTAGCCTTCAGAATGAAATTTATTTGTATTGCACTTCAGGGAGTAAAGTACATTTAACAAAAATGTAAAAGTATACTCACAATGTTTATATCTTTGCAGTTAAACACATAGTAGAAACATATCCATTATTTCTTTTGGCAAACACAAATATGTGCAGTTAGCACTTGGCTAAATATAGTACAATCAGATTTCATATTTTTGGTTTAGACATACATTATATACCGCTGAAAGATGAATTACCACCCTAGGGAGTGTTAGGGTTGGACTCAACAACAAGATTACACCTCCACACCACAAAAAGTGACACAAAAAAAAATCTAGTGCATAGAAGATGCAAAGAACTGAGGAACAGGAGTCTTGTGTTTCAGGTTTTGTGCACAGGTGAAACTGGTCATGCATTAAGAGCAGTCATGCCCCATAAGCCAAATGCCCCTGGAGCTTTTCAAAGGCTACCCTTCTATTACTTGCTGAAAAGCCAGTGGAAACAATATTGTTTGTACTATCTGAACAATAAGTGGTGTTTCATCCACAACCCTATAAATTACACTTCTTCGGATATGGCTCTGGTAACCTGGTATCAACTAATGGGCTTCATTAACTGCATTACTGCTCTGGCACTCAAAAGCAAAAATCTATGTAACAAAGAACATTCATCAGTTCTCAAGTCAAATATTCTTATGCTGTAAAGTCTGTGGAAACTGAGTTAACTTGCCCTTAACAACAAAAGCCCTGTTGCTAGTCTTGGAAAGTCTCAATCCAATCAACACGAAAAACAACCCATTCAGAACCCAGACATAAGACCTGAAGAGACTAAAATGTTCAGTCACACCAGCGTAAAAAAAAATAAATCAGTGGGAACCTCTCAGCACAAGTGCAGTCTACTCCAAAAAGCTGTGTTTTGGATCACGTAAAGCTCCCTGACAATTTTCAAAAGCAACCCTATGAGTTAAGAGCATAATAGCGTGTGTACTGTGCTGGCTGTAACAAACATCACCAGTATTAGCACCCAGCAAAAATACCTTGCCAGTGATTAATATAGAAGGAACTGCCTACAGGCTTCGTTGTTATAAAAAAAGTCTATATCCATGTAAGCTAATTCTTCAGAGAAGACTCTGATTCTTTAAAAGCATAGCTCATATTTCTTTAGTTAAAACTCAATCATGTAAAAATTTTTTAATAAACTGAAATGGGACAAATAGCAATGAAATGAACACTTACGAGCAGGCTGCTGAGCTAACAATATCAATATTGTTGTATTAATATTTTATTAATAATCTTAATCACATTACAAATACAATGGATACTATACATTGTGTATCTATGTACTAGGTATGTTAATTATTTAGTAATATATTCATAGCATTATGTGCAATATATAATGTACATATAAAAAACAGCACACATATTTATATATTATCATGCATAAATAGCAGTATTATTAAAATTAATATTTATACTGCTATCATGACTGTCTAGTGACTCGAGATGTATTTTCCCACATGTTGCTATTAATTATATTAGTTACCTGCACGATGAACTAAACGAACCATTGTTCCTAAGTATTTATAAGCAATATTTTAAATTACAATAACATACAAAAAGCCTACAATAATGTAATATATGAAAAGCCATTACATTTTGCTTTAAACCAACCACTTGCTACCTTAACTATATATTCTTTCATTCCTATACTATAAAAGAGCATATCACCAAATCTCTCTTCATCTTCTCTCTACAATCTCTCATTTTACAGAGAATTATTTATCTTGCAATCTTTCCCATTAATGTTTTTCAGGCTGAAGAGTCCTAGCGTATTTAGTTGTTCCTCACATGGCAGAATTTTCGTGCCTTTGATTGTTCTTATGCCTTGTGAAGCCTCTCCAGTTTGGCCTTTTTTAAGACAGAAGGGAGGAACTGAGGAACGGAAAACCAGAACTGAACAGAGTAACCCAAATACAGACATAACATCAGTCTAGAAGCAATGACATCTGTCTTGTTGCTTGCTTCTCTCCTAACAGTTGCAAACATTAAGTTTTTAAGATTGCAATAAATATGCTTTCCATAAAAAAATGAAGGTTGAGTTTCACAAACGATGGGATTCATTTGCATTTCACAGGACTGAACTACACTGTAACCAATATTCAGTCCAAATAAATTAATTAGGTAGTGGATGCAAGACTGCTTTTTCCGTTTCTGTAATTATACACGTGCAAAAATATTGCATATGTATGTAAAAGTATTTATCTAATTTCCTGTAGTGATGAAAAATTTGTATTGAGAGTTAATCCATTGATTATATTAGGGCCTATTTCTATAAAACAAACACCTGGATAAATCAGTTTTCCAGACATCTGGGTTATTTTCCTTCTGTAACTACTGAGGTTCAAACAGTATCTCTTGATATCTAAGAAACTTTTACCCTTAGATTGTGGGCTTAGCTAAAAAAGGGCTCTCTTATCCCACTGTTACAGTCTGCAGTAAGAATGCAAGATGCAGCAGCAGAAAAACGTTCTGAAATTCCCAAACCTGGCTCTTTTTCCAGGTTAATTTCTACTCTTCACACAGTGCAGAAAAGAACAAGAGGGTTGGATGACCTATTGCTTCAAGAACAAAAGGAAGAGCAAGAAGCCTACAAAATGGGGTAAAAGGACTGAACAGCAAGGAAGGATATTTTAGATTTCAAGAAACACACGAAGAGCTGTCAAAAGTGAATCAAACAAAGATTCTTTAGTCTTTTAGCGAGAACAAGAAAACAGAAATGAGCTAGGGTATATATATATTTTAATGTATAATTTAATTTGCAATTATATTTTTTTACGTAAAAAATTTTGTAAGGAGAAAAAAAATTACTTTTCCTGTAGCATATCTGGTTCTTTACTGGAAAAGAATTACAGAACCTGCAGTTATATATTAATAATTAATGTATAAAATGGATTCTTCTTCATATTTTCAGGATGCAATCAGGCAGGAGTCCAACATATTGCATCTAAAGTATCTTTCACAGATTATGGTGTAGAAACACTTTTATAGCTGTAAAATACCTATTTATATATTTTTTTCCAAATGCTACTATACATCTCCACTTCAGAGTAAAATTGCCTACAGGTGTCTATCAATCTCTAATGTTTCCCTTTAATAAGAATCAGCCATTTCACTTTTACAACAGTAAAGCAGTATTCATTCATATTTCATGCTTCATTTACAATGACCTTATGTTCATCAAAGCATTGATTTTCCACTCCATTAATTTATGATGAGATGCAATGTTTGCTACTTCTTCGCAGAGAAGCCCCTGGTACTGGCGTGCTTGTGTTTTTCTAAGGCTGGAAAATACGTGAGGGATGGCAGACCCTGAGCAATCCAAACAACTACAGGTGAAACAAAATACCGAATCCTACTGTTCAGCTGTCAGTCAGTCCAGTATCACACAGATCTGATGGACATGTAGCTGCAAAAGTTTTTTACTTTGACCACCATCAACTCATCTACCTTTTCAGAAATAAAATCCTTCCTCATGGGAAATAACTTCACAATTGTAACACTCCTCAATCTCTCCTATTATCCAATTATCTAACCTCTCCTATTATCCAATATACCTCCTATTGGTAATAAACCATAAACATTTTAAGCTTATGGAATAAATAACCCCAAAAAGTTTTGCTGGAGTGTTTTACTTATGAACTGCAGAAAATCATACATTTGAGTCACACAGAGTTGAAATAAAGTTGACTGGGACACTGGACACATTTAATGTAGTGGCTCCCCAGCATGATATAAAGTATATTCATCTTATAGCAATTTTTTTTTCCTCCTACAAAGTCTTTTGCTCCCTCTGTTTTAATTAATATGACCTGTGATCTGCTCTCAACATAAAAGGAGCCCAGGCTCTAACTGTATGCCCATGCCTTAAGCCACTCATTTTTCAACTCTTTCTCTAAATTCCAATACCAAGCCCTCACGTCAACACTGTCTGTAAATGAAGTTAAAGAAGACATTCATTGTCTGTTCTTCCAAAGTGTCTCCTAAATATATCGCCTCTGTTTCACATACTTTTTGTGTGGGGAAAATAAATAATTAGCTGTGCCTCAGCTAGTCCTCATTAGTTACATTATTAAATGTAATCCTGAAAGCAGAAGACCAGCATTCGGGTTACATGCATATTCAGTGCTTGGTTTTCTGGTTTCATTGAGAATCATGTGGAAAAAGACTGATGTAGGCCACTTAGATTCCTGAATGGGTTTTTCAGATTGCTAAAATTTAAACCTAACTTCACACACATGGCTCTAAGCTAAGCATTACTGTTCTGGAAGTAGACCATAGGGTAATGATTCCTATTTCCAAGAACTTACTAATTCCGTGCTCAGAATCAATCGGAAAAGCAAAGTCAACAATGGACATAACCAAAAAAGGAGGGGAGAAAAAAAAAAAAAAAGAAAAAAAGAAAAAAAGAAAAAGTCAGAGAACACAGTTATTCCCAAGTGTGAATCCACAGTGTGCTTGCATCTTGACTACTGAGTGCAGGTCCAGACCTCTATTTCAGAACAGAAATAGGGAAAAGTCAGAGAAGAGCAACAAGAATGACCAAAGCCATGGAGCACTACTTCTATCTGAGGAATGATTAAATACAATGAGGGGAGGAATGACCAATTTACATAAAAACAGAAGGCACATAAAGCCAGAAAAGTTTATATGGGTTTAAGCAGAAAACTGATCAAGCTATTGAATAAGAAAGGCCATGGAAGCGTTCCAAATCCATAGAAACTACATCTAGGTCCACAAGTCTCTGAACTTTGAATGGCTAGAATCAGAATGAATGAATGAGTGGGAAACAAAATGTATGTCAGCCCTGTTCATACACTCTTCCCTTAGCATTTTATTTTGGCCATTGTTGTGATGTCTATAGCTGGGTTAGGTTGACCTTTGGTCTCAACCAGTACAGTTCCTTTTACATTCTAAAATTCTCACAGTCTTATGAACAGTTTGTGAAGCGATTTGAACAGGATAACTCACATGCCAACATTTGCAGGGACAGAAACGCAGGCCTTTTTCATAAAGACAATGAAAATAATGGTAGTGAAGTGCAAATAAAGAGAAAAAGAAAAAAGCCAAGTTTGTTAGGGGAAATTCAATGAAGGCAACAGCAACAAAAGAATATGGAGGAGGGAAAGGTAATGAACAAGTTTTTATCTGGCCCACAGAATCAGTCTGATAATTTAATGAAATGCACAAAAATCTCTTCAACATGGATTGAATGCCTTACGTGTATCATTAAGGACTGCACTCTAGTCTATTAAAAGAGGCGGATTTAACTGCACAGGAAAAATGTGAAAAAGGCTGTTGAAGCACCTGCCACAGAGGTCAACTAAGTGCTGTCAGCTTTTTTCCCAGAAATGGCAAAGCTGTGTGCCATAATGCATACACATCCTAAAGAGAGCAATCACATCTGTCTGCTCATTGTTTAACAGGGAACAGAAGGTACTGATACAGTGCACTGATGGTACCGATAAGAGGAAGAAACATCAATTGTACTGACTGAAATAGTATTAATGGTATTTTACTTAACAGCAGTCTCTTCCATAGAGTGAGTGCTATTAATCTTTCTGTTTTTAAAATAAAGATTATTTACTTTGAAAAGGGGCGTTCTATGTTTTCACAGAGAACGATAAAACAAATTACTCATGTTCCATGACTTCATACAAAGACTTTGATGTTTAAACTGAATGCGAACAGTTAATCCTCATATATTGATGTGATCTTGGTGACAGTTTCACGCTGTCTCAAGGGAAAGATCTAAATCAAAATCAGATACACATTTTATTTTCGGTCTCAAAGCTGTAATGCTAAATGCAAATAAATCAAAGCAGGTTTATATACAGTCCTCCTAAAGTTTGCCTTTATAGTTGATATATTGAAAACATATCAACATAAACCAGAAACCAAACCTCATTGACTTTCAAGTACAGAGCTCCTTTCTTTTCTGAGGTAGGTAAAAACAAATGGCTATCTGTATAGCACAGATATTTTTGAAAATTAAGCTGACTTAAGTACCAGTTAGCTAATCCCCAAAGAATACCCATAAAAAGATTAAATGTGACTGTAATTTTAACGGACTGCAATGCATGTCAGCAGGCAGTTACTCACTATTCAGATGAGAGATGTAACGTTAAAGGTGACCTACGATGACTTATTTTTAAATGGCTGTAGCATACTGAATACTTAAATGGCAAGAATAGGACACACCCAGCACGTATCAAGGTATCCTTTGCTTTCCCTGTTAACACCTGTAGAAGCTCAGTTTTATCTCCAGCACTAGATGATACATCATATACTCTTCTACTACATGAGTGTGGTTCTACCGAAAAGGCCTGAGGTTCTCTGTTGCCTTTCACATGCCAGCCAAATTGCATGACAGCTGGGATGTTCTGTGACCTCGTACATCATTTGTATACAGGGAACTTCAAGAGAAAGTAAAAAAATGTATTTCCTATCTTTATATTCCACATATACCAAACTGTATATATATATTCCACATATACTCCAATTATACCATTGGTTTGATGATTTCAGCACATCAAGAAATCAATGTACCTTTACAGAAACAGGCAACGCATGTAACTAGACAAAGTTACACAACATTTAAGCTCAACTGGCCTCTTTTTTTAATACTACAATGTTTCATTAGTTTTAACTAGTAAGATAATTTTTTCCTAACCAAACCCTACACTTAGACTAATGACGAACAAAAGACAAAGCATTGCCAATGTAAAACTAACTGAACTTTTTATTTAGACTCCAGATGTTTTTGCACATTTTAATTAAGAGAGCTTCACGGATGCTTCCTGTCCTGTTTGCAATGACATGGACCACCTCTTCTCTCATTCATAAGCACATAACATCCCTGTGGTAACTACAGGAATTGTTTACACGGAAAAATATTAGGAAAGTATTTCTTTAATTTTTAGTTGTTTGATGCATACTAGCAGCTGGAAACGTGGGGGAGACAGTGCGGTCTTTCGGCAAGCTAGCACACTGTAAAACATCCACTAATGCTCTGAGTACTACTGGGGATCCACAGGACTAGTTTTTGAGAATCTATTCTTTATCATTTACCAAGATTTTGACCAAAGAAGTTCAGACATAATTACTAGGAATTAAAAAAAAAACAACAAGAGACAGAGTGTGTGAAGTGAATCAATGTTAGTAGGCAAGCATTCTTAAAAGGTATAAAGACTTCATTGTCACTCATTCATGAATGCTATCTTTACCTCTCTAGAGCTCTGCAGACTAAAAAAATCTTTACGTGTAATTTATATCAATGTTTTTGTATGCTAACAGTATTTCATCAAGCCTTACAGAAAGCCTTAAAGAAATTCAATTAACACAGCCTTCACGGGAAAGAAGAAATACCATTCAGTTTTACATGCTGAGAAAAACTGAAATACAAATAGAAGTGATTTAATAAAGGATTCAGGGCAAATCAGTGTCAGAGTAGGAAAAAAATAATAGGAGTTTGGCTCATAGATTTTCCCATTTTAATCACAAGATGCACAACAATAAGAAAAAAATAATATGGTAGCATCAATAGGTGTAACTGACGTCTGTCCAAAGGGTATAATTTGATCCCTTATGATCCCTTAAATGATGAAATATTTGAATCTAAGATGAATGACCTAGCAGCACATTAGAAACATTTTAGTCAAATCAAACTGTAATTTATTTTGTGATACATAAAACAAATGAAAAAAAAGCCATACTGTATCACATATATCTAGTTAAAGTAAGAGAAATAGCTAAATATATCTAAATAATTACAGTCTTTTGTAATAAAAATTTATCCTGAGATTTTTACTTTCTTTACTGGAAAACTGTGAGGATTTTAGTTTATTAAAATCTGGCAAAATGTTTAATATTTGCAACAGGTGGAACGAATCTTCACAATGTTGAAAGGAGCTTTCTACTCAGAGAATTTAAGGGTTGCATTAGGAGGAGTGCTGCCAGCAGGTCGAGGGAAGTGATCTTTCTCCTCTACTCAGCCCTGATGAAACATCTGTAGTGCTGGGTCCAGTTTGGGTTGCCCAGTACAGGACAGACATACTGGAGACAGTCCAGCAAAGGATAACTAACATTCTTTAAGGGACTGGAACATTCCTCCTCTAAGGAAAGGCTGAGAGAGCCAGGATTGTTTAGCCTGGAGAAAAGAAGGCTGAGGGAGATCTCATCAATGTGTACAAATATCTGAAGGGAGAGTGCAAAGAAGAGGGAGCCAGGCTCTTTTCAGTGGTGCCCAGTGCCAGGACAAGAGGCAATGCACAAAAAACCCAGGAGGGCCCATCTGAACATAGGAAACATTTTTCCATTGTGAGGGTGACTGAGCACTGGCACAGGCTGCCCAGGGAGGCCGTGGAATCTCCACTCCTGGAAATACTCAAAAGCTGACTGGACAGAGTCCAGGGCAACCAAAAAGGTTTCTGGGCAACTCTGCTTGAGCAGGGAGGGTGGACCAGATGACCTGTAGAGGTCTCTTCTTAACTCGGTCATTTTGTGATTCTGTAATGTACTGTATCACTGATACCACAGTTGGAGAAGCTATGAAGTTATTCGAACAAGTTGTTAAGACACATGCCATGATTATTTGTCAATGAATAAATATAAAACTGGCATCCTGACTGCCAAACAAAGAGTAGATTAACAAAGTTTACAGAATTACCTATGTTTTGTAACCGGCTTCATACAGGCAATTTAACGATAAATTCGTAGGCCAATATTTTAAATATTCTTTAACAAACACACAATAAGATACTGATTACACTTATCAGCAAATTTAATATTAAAACTCTCAACACCGTTATATATATTTGTAACAATCTGTTATTGTATTTCTTACGGTGATTTAGTAGTTCAGTTTTTAAAATAGTGAAGAACATTTTTAATAGAGAATAATTTAAAAAAAATGCCATGCATCAATTCTTGCAGGAAAGGAGATTAAAGAGATGACATTAGAAATATAGCCATAGATGTTCAGTTTATGGAGTTTGTGCACATACACAGCCTTAAATAAAATCCATAAATTAGAGAAGATGTGCAAAATCTTATACATTATCTAATTCAGTACATTTGGCTCCCACTCTAAAACCCAGAATTAGCCAGAAAGTTAGAAATAAGTATGAATGAGACAGAAAAGCAACTGCTAAAATAATTAATCATACTCTTAACAGCAAAATTAATTCTTTTACAGCAAAGAAATATCAAAATGTTGGCAGAAGAAAACTAAAGGTGACTATTAGCAAAAAAACAAAAGAACCAGTAAAGCACCAAACAGTAGGGGACAAAGGATGGAAGAGCAGCAGGTATTCAAGAGCAATAGACACTCAGGGGGAGAGGACAACATCAAGGAAGAAGGGAAGAGGAAGGCAAGCATCATGCTGGCTGCAAGCACCATCAGGTGGCAGAAGTTATTTGGTGGGAGTGAGGAGAGGAAGAACTTGGGGAACCTTGGGAAAGGTCTCCACCCCCAGCAAAAGGAAATGACACACTTGCTCTCCCATGAAAGGAAAGGAAAGGGCGAGGCAGGCAGGACAGAGGATCTCAGGCTGCTGCTCCTCTCCCGGTCATTTTTATAAGATCAAAGAATGGCTGTGTTCTGGGAGGACCAGGCGGCCTTTGATGTAATGGTAGTTTTGGCAAGACACTACAGAAGCAAAGCAAGGGGAGAAGAAAGTATTAACCCTTAGGTTGAAGATTTCCTAAACTTTCATATGTAAAAAGTACGACAATCATTAAATAAACTCAAGAGCCACCAGCAAGATTTACCTATTGATGGAAGGCACATCGAGAGACAGAGTGAGCACTGTAACATGGATGGTGTCAGGCAGTCACATAATCTCTCTGTGAAATGCTTTGGGCATCAGCATCCTTCCAATTTTTCTTTTAAAACGGGTGATAAATCAGAAAACTGATTCAAATTTGAGCCTGCTACTACAGCAAAAGACTCTAATAATTTTTACATTGCTGAGTATGTGCAGACAGAAATTTGTTTTACCGGTATTCCAAGCCTTACTTTCATGAACATAAAATATGAGTTACGACAAAATATATAAATGTTCATACTGAAAAGGAAATTCACATTAAGTCACTACTTTGTAGAATACTTACAGCGTTACTGGAGTTAAATTAAATTTATGACATTGTAACAAAAAGTTGAATCCTATCCAGAAAAGCCTGATCCAAGTATTCTAGGCAAGTGGCAACCTCACTTCTGGGTTCTCTACTGGAAGCGGCAAGCTGTCTGACTGATCAAAGGATATAGAATGCATATGTTCACTGGAATAGCTTAAGGACAGGGTTGATTTCAAATTAAATTTCCCTGTCTTTTATGTCAGACCAGTACTACTAAAGCAGAGGAATCTGACTTGCAGCTTAGGCTCACCAAGAACGTGATGTAGTTACAGAAACCCACTGAAGTCACAACACGGCACAGCAGCAGCCTGCGCCTAGAGGGAACCCTGAGCTCTGCATGAGAATTACACACATCCCCTTGCAGCTACATCTGAGAACACAACACAGATTTGTCGCAAGAAAAATCATACACCTTTGCTTATAAATAATAGGGAGTGTAGCTTAATACTTACAGGAGATTTCACTCAGGAATAAACTAAATCACCTCATTTAAAGATAAATCATATTCATTCTGGCAAAACATCAGACAACATAATTGATCACTAAAGTAATCAGGAAAATTACTTGTAAATAGCTTGTAATAATTAAATTCACTTTATTAAGCTGTATCCAATAAGAATAAACAAAAAAGAATGCCAAACAAAACACATAATCTCTAGGTAGTCAAAACCTCAGTTTTGCCTGCACTTGTTACTGCCCTGGCACTTCTCAGGATTTGAAGGATTATTCCAGAATACGCCTTGGTTCTTCAGCAACTTTTGTATCCATTAGTGAGTCTCCCTACATACCCCTGGTCTTCCTCCCTACCATCCAGCTTCTGCCCTGGGCATCCTGCTGGAGCAAGAAGCGCAGTACCTGTCTACTGAACCATAATGTAGAACTGATCTGACCATAGAAACAGAGCCAAAAAAATCCAAAGGGCTCTTGTGATGGGTACTATTTGTTCTCAAGTTCCTTAATGGGGTGACCAGATCAGGTGTCATGTCCCGAATGAGAATGGCAATACAGCACTTTTGCCTTGGGAGCCAAGGGAGTTGGCTAAGGAAAAAGAAGATTCAAGAAACTTTCAGGTATAGCAGGCAGGAGCATTCATGGGTAGGAGACGGACGTTCCAGCTCCAACTGCTGAGAGGAGGAGGAGCTGGCAGGGCTCAGAGATGATACAAGGAAACCCCCACTTTGCTGTTACTGACAAAATCACTAGATTTTGTTAGATTTAGAGCTTAAGTTTATCACCTAAACTAGGCCTGGAAGGTTTATTCACCCAAAGCTCTGTAAAGAATCTACGACATTCCTGTCACGTTTCTTTCCCAATGTCTTTTTTTTATTATATTTTTGGCTAAAGTTGCCAAATTCATCACACAGATACCACAACAGTTTTATTGGCAAGTGCAGGAGACAGAAATGAGTGGATTGTAGGAAAAGTAAGGAGAGCAGGCTGCCAAATATATCTCTCAAAATACATATACATACCCAGTTTTCAGGTCATTGCATAAAACAGACGGTTTGCTTAGGTTAAATCTTAATCTAAGTATTTGAAAAATGCATTTACTTGTAGATGTACATGTCTTTTCTGTTCCTTAAGAAGGTATGTGCAGTGTGGAAACAATTTAAAAGATGGCTGCAAAAGGCTTCAAGCTTGTGGTAAACAACAGACAGTTCTGCCCTAAACATCATTTCCTGTGAAGAGCAATTTCTTCCCAGTATTAGGCAGAATAAGAATGCTGTGGAAGAAAGTGCAGAAGAGATTCCTAACCCAGTCATCCTGTGGTCTCACAGTTTAAAAACAGCTCTGGAGACTTGATGCTTTCCTATGGATTTTGCGTACGTGTGTGTTCTGGCTTTTCCCTCTTTTGTCATTTTTTGTATATTGTACTTTGTGAATCTCATGAACTAACACTTTTCTATAAAAATTCTTCCACAAAGATGCTTTTTCTACACAACTTAAATATAATTTTTCCCCCCCCTCTAAGGATTCTGTTTGAATTTGTATTTAATACCTTATGTCTCTATTCCGTTTCCATTCTTTATAACCTGAATCAAATTACAAAACGTGTGACCGGTTGTACTTTTTTTGATGTCTCACTCTGAGCATTCAAGTAAAAGATAAGAAAATTATACAAATATATGAGTACTATAACTGTTATGTACTCTGTTATAAATACTGTATAAGATATAAAGCTATATAGACATACACACTATAAATGTAAGGATTCTTAAGGGTCCCTTAAATGGCAAGCCTTATTCTTATTACTCTGCGTGTATTTTCTTTTTAGGATCAGTAAAGGAGGAGAGGAGAGGACATAGAGAGAATGTTACAATCCTCAGAACTGAAACAGAGATATAAAGGTCAAAAACACTTATTATTTTAAAGTATTCCCTATGAGCCATCTAACATCGAAGTCCTGAGGATACTTTGCAATATATATAGCAGGAGCTCTGGCTGAATTTACCTATTTCTAAAACTTTGTATTTCTGAAAATTAGGCCTCAAAGGTCACAGATACCCAGAAAATGAGGAACACAAAATAATTAACTGTCTGTGAAAAAATCCGTTTAAGTGATTTGCCAGACATCATAGAGGAACTTCATGACAAAAGTAAAATGAGTGCCTCGGAAGCATTTGACAGCCTTAGGGATGACCATACTTTTCTTGCGTGGAACCTCACAGCTTAACATTACACATCTTCCAATGTCAGCAGCAAGGAAAGCAGTGATTGATTTCAAGCTCTAGGATTTAGCATCATGAATTTGCATTCAGGTGTTACCTCCCAACGTGCGTTAAGAAACAGAACTGTATTTTACTCAGGATAATAATCCTCTTATATTTGAACAATGACTAATAACTCTTCCTTCTTAAAGTAGAAGGCATTAAAAGTATAAAAAGTAGAAAAGCTCCCCAAAACCCCAGAAACAAACACTGTCACAAAAATATGGGTTGAATTTGCATGACATTGTGCTATTTGCAAGCAATTACCCTCTGCCTGTGTCAAAACAGCTCTGGGAGCAGAAAGGGCGAGGCATTTGCAGGCAGCGTAACTCGCGGTTCGTGAGAAATGGACGGCAGTGGATCCATGCCTGACTGGCTGTCACGTAAGCAAACCATGAATAAGAGATGCTCCTGAACAGAACTAATGTCCTGGCAACACTTTACACCAACACAGCACTATGTGAAGTGCCAGGACACTGAATTTGAATCCCACACAGGCAAGAGTTCCAACACTGCACTCTGATTTACAATGGGCCTTTTGTGTGGGAATGTAAGCTTTTTTTTTTTTTTAACACACTGAATATATTTTAAATATTTTTTCCAAATAGGAAGCAGTTTCAGAGACACACAAACAACCAGGAAGGATAAAACACTAATTTGAACAAGGACATTTTAATTGTAGCCTTGACATTGACAGAGTACTAGGGTTTTTTTAAATTAAATTTTCTAGATTTCCAATGAAAAGAAACTTCGGGCCTGACAGATACTATTGTCTAATTGGACATTCCTTCATAAAATGAAAGAGCATGTTTCAGAAAAGTTAGACAAGCTGAGACTCATCCCAGCTATTCCCTCCGACAGACCTACTAGTTTGGGACATCTGGATAAGCCAGCTGCATTTGTAGCATATACATGCATGAAGGCTTTTGTTCTTCCAACTTAATATCTTATTAAGTTATATTAACTAATCATTAAAATGGTATTCCATCATGCTTTTAGTTGCACTGTTGATGTGGGCAATAAAAAAAGTAAAAGGCGGAAAAGCACATTGAAATAATTTGATTAGTGAAATAATTATATCTATTACATGGACCTTGACCATTAAAAGTGTTAGCAGTAGAAAAAGAACATCCTTTTCATGGCTCAAATCTATAACATTTCTTTTCCCAAAAACGAGATGAGGATTGAACTGTCCAGAAAAACTACAATATTCCATTGTATTTTGTATAACCAGTGCTCAAATACCTACATAAAATGGTGTGGTGTAAAATTATCACAGCTTCTCTTAAAAGTAAAATGACAGTTAAACCCACAGAACCACAACCTTTTCTTTTAAAAAAAAAAAAACAAACCCAAACCAAAACATAAAAATAATATTTTTCCTAATTTAGAAAAATTATCAGCAGTGCCCCCATGACTGGTTTGGAAATGAATTTAAGAAACTTACCGTTTCTAAGGCCATAATACGATCCTAAAAACAAAGTACAAGATGCCATTAGAAAGGAAAGAATATAAATGTAGTGTAAGTTGAACAATGATGAGAAGGATTCATTTTGTTTTTTTGCTGGTCATATGTGTGTTATTTTGTAAAAATCCCACTGAATAGGAACTGCTGTACTTAATCAGACTTCTGACCCATTTATGATACTATTTCACTTAGAAATGTGTTCCAAAGAAAATAAACTCCCCAGAAAAAAGGTAAGAAAGAATTTGAAAAAAATGTACCAATGATATATTATTTTAAAATAGTGCCATTAGATTTTCAGTATTGTTGATTTTACTCTTATGTATCCCAAAGTTTGATTTCTTTTTTTGATCATCTGTAACTGTAAATCCTGCATGTTTTGGAGTTCATGTCACGTTAGCATCTGGTTTAAGTTTTATTTCAGGCATTTCCTTAGAAAACTAAAAAGTAAATTCCATATCTTATTCTGTTATCCAGAAATAGCTCTGAAGAATGTTTTATTAATAACAAGATCATGTTAGTCAAAGTCTAATGTCAGACAAAAATAAAATGCAAATAAAATAAACTTGTGTCAGTTTTAATCCAGCACAAAAAACAAAGAACCCACAATTTTTAAGTTTACTGCATATATTTTAACATTCCACTTTCATTTTAAAGTATGTTTAAGAAAAATATTAAGCTAGTAAAATCAAAATCATATACTCTGGCACTATGTCCTGACGAGGTACGATATTTAAATTAACATAAGAAAATACAGATAAAAGTTTTTAGGTGAGCCCATATTTAGAGTAGTTGAGTATTAAGACATTAGACGCTGCACAAACTCTTACCTTGTTCAAATATAACCTTTTGGAAACTACGGGAGAGGATTTTTTTTTTTTTTCTTCTCCTTTCTGGGTGGATTAGGCTAAGAATTCTTATACTTGTTTCTGTTCTATCCCTCCCTAACAGGTAAAAATGACTGTGAGAATCTGGATTAATTTCTGCAGCATCCAAATACAGTTAGACAAGTCTGAATTGACCTTGCTATTTTGAAAGCAACAGGTACAATAAGAATTTTGTAGATCGATGGAAGAACTTTGGAGCCAGAAACAGTTCTTGCCATTTGCAAGAATGATAGAGTTTGGGGGTTTGTTTTTCGGGTTTTTTTTAAGATTAGGTGGAAATGAGTTACAAATACTCATCTAGAGTCTACTTCAGTTTATTAACTGAACAAGGGTATGTATTTATGCAAAACCAGTATTTACATATTGTGTATTTACATATTTGTATAAAACCAGCATCCCTTGTATTACTATGGGGCTAATTTTTATTCATATACTCTTTTGAAGAAAAGACATGGTTCACCCTAATGAAGTGTTTAAAGCTCATTCACTGAATGATGTTTGGGGTGCAAATGATGTTATTTTTCATCAGCCACTTAACAATAGTCGCACCTTTCATTACAATTCTAAACTATTGGCAGAAAGTGAGGCAATATACTGCACTGTAGGAAAAATACCGGCTGTCCTCATGTGTCAAATGATGAGCCAGCAAGGACGACCAGTCTAGCCGAAAAGAGAGCTTTGTCTGGAACTCAGGGGGAAAAATAGAGCTTACAAACTTTGGAAGAAGAGGCAGGCAACTCAGGAGGACTACAAGGAAATCATGAGGTTAAGCAGGGAGAAAATCAGAAGGGCCAAAACCCAACCAGAACTTAATGTGGCTACTGCCATAAAAGGCATTAAAAAATATTTCTATACATGAACAACAAAAGAAAGGCTAAGGAGAATCTCCATCTTTTATTAGATTTATTAGGATGAAACAGTGACAAAAGATGAGGAAAAGTCTGAAGTATCTAATGCCAAAGGCTGAATATGCGCCAGCAGGTGGCCAAGAAGGCCAATAGCATCCTGACTTGTATCAGAAACGTGGCAAGGAGAACTAGGGAAGTAATCATCCCCCTGTATTCAGCACCGGTGAGCTTGTACCTCAAATACTTCATACAGTTTTGGGCCCCTCACTACAAGAAAGACACTAAAGTGCATCCACAGAAGGGCAACAAAGCTGGTGAAGGGTCTAGAGCACAAGTGGTATGAGGAGCAGCTGAGGCTACTGGGGCTGTTCAGCCTGGAGAAAAGGAGGTTGAGGGGAGACCTTATTGCTCTCTACAACTACCTGAAAGGAGGTTGTAGTGAGGTGGGGGTTTCTCTCTTCTCCCAAGTAAGAAGCAATAACATGAGAGGAAATGGCCTCAAGTTGCACCAGAAAAGGTTTAGATTGGATATTAGTAAAAACTTCTTCACAGAAAGGGTTATCAAGCATTGGAACAGCTGCCCAGGAAAGTGGCTGTGTCACAATTTCTGGAGGTGTTTAGAAGATTTGCAGATGTTGTGCTTAGGGACATGGTTTAGCAGTGTACTTTGCAATGCTAGATTAACGGTGGGACTTGATGATCTTGAAAGTCTTTTCCAACCTAAACAATTCTATGATTCTATGTTTAAGCTTCCTTTTAGACTTATTTCATCTATGTTTTAGTTTCTTATCAGTAAAAGTAGGATAATGTAAGGTTCTAGAATACTTAACTTTGACTTGTCTCTTAGGAAATGTTTGCTCTGTGCCCATCAAAATACAGAGTGCAACTACAATGATGCATGAACAAAAGTTTACTGAATTTTACTAAAATTTTCTTTCAGAAAAGTGGTGTATTAAATACTAAAGTCTATTCTTTCTTGAATGCAACTCTGAGATACAGACTAAGTACCAGTACATCAGAACAAACTTATGAGAAAAAATATTATGTGAAAAACTCAAAAATATTTATGTTGAGATGCTTGTTCCTCCACAACATTGCAGTGGCTGTTACAAATATTCATATTTATTTAAAACATTCTGCAACAAAACCCATACTTGTTACTATAAAAAAGATGGTATTTACAGGTCTCAAACTTGTGGTGGTAGTGAACAGCAATTTGGATATAAATTTCTTCAGTTAAAAAGGACTTCTTTGATAAAAAAAAAGTATCTTAAAGTGAATGTATTAGTAAGATGAGTCCAATTGTAGAATAGTATTTTCAAAATGAGTCATATATTAAAATCGGGCACATGATCCAGCTGCTCAGTTCTAGAAACTGAATGAAGTCTTACAATCTCAGCAGATAATTTTCTTAAGACTAGCATGTAATGTAATGGTAATTTTACCACAGAATATTTATATTTATATTTATATTTTCAAATTAAGATTCTGTATTTGGTATTTAATTTTTAAAATTCATATTAGCATGTCACTACTGTCAAAGCAAATGAAAATTGCCTACAATTGTTTTTTCAGAGAACATTCATACAGTTGAATATTGCAATTATCATGCACAGCATATTATTTTCATGAATGCAATCTTTTGTACCATGGAACGTTTTTCACAAAAAGAAAGCTGAAAACCTTATAATCAGAGCCTTTTTTCTTCCAATGAAGTAAGAAAAGAAGTGACGTTCTATTCTTGGCATAGGTATCAGAGAGAATGTAGAAAGTGATCTAGACTCTTGACAAGCTAAAAATTGTATTACAATGAGTATGAGTACACCTTACAACAGAGAGCAAGTGTATGCGTAAAGAGACCACAGATATTTTCTAGAAGATATAGAAATTCTAATATATAACTATATATATAGAAATATAAATTTGTGTAACATAAATATGTATAACAGAAACTCAAGTCAAAAAGTATGCAATAAGTTTAAAATTGAAAACCAAGAATAGAGTGATGATACCCGAAGCGTCAGCCTCCTAGCTCCCCAAACACCCTATCTCAAAAAACTGCACATATTACAAATAGTTTCCATCTTGACACATAAGACAAGATTCAGGTTCACATTGAAAGATGTAGGTATAAAGATTCCCACTGTTTACTTAATGAATTATTACTTTGTCTTTGTCATGCTAGTTATAGTCCAACATATTCCCTGACTAGTGAAACACATGAAAACTATTAGCCCGATATTTCCAGGAATAATCCTCATAAAACTGCTTTTTTCTTTCTGTACTTTGTGGTTTTCAACTGACAGCGTCATAGAAGCCCTAATTGTACATGATTCAAATTATTTTTAACAAAAGGTGCTCTGTGTCTCCCCTCAAAAAATGAGCAGACTAAAAGCATGAGAAATCACACATCCTTAGCGCTGGGGAACATTCTTGTTACTTGATGCAGAGTGATGGTGAAGAACCTCATGGTATCTCCAGTCACCATTTGCCCACAGCAATACACTGATTTCTGACAGATTTCCTCAGGTCCCAAGCTTTCCCAAGACTATGGTCAGCGCTCATGGCACAAGTAATAAGAAATAACCCCTTTGGCCACAATAACCTGCCTGCTTTTCCTTGTCTGTCCATACGATTGTAATGTACAATCTTTCTGTTTGCCTGAATGTGTTTTATGCGTATCATCTGTCTACACTGCAAAGAAAGCACAACAAGGACTGACTTACTACATATAATCCTTTGTATATGTAAGATATTTATGAAAATGGGACTCCAGGAACTGTCTGCTGAACCAGGGACAAACTGAGTAGGAATCCTATCCAGTAACTGTAGGGCTTGGGGGCAAAGAACAGTATTTTATTTGCTAGTGGTCCTTAATTTGACAAAATTCTAACAGTCTACTTCAATGAAAGCACTCATACATTAACTAACTACACACATGCTGAACAGGCTCACACAGGCGCAGAAGAAGCAAATATTCCATGTCATCTGGTGAATAAAAGGCTATGAATGCCAGTTTCAGCTCCGGGAAATTCTGTGTTTAAGGAAACTCTCCCTTTCCTCTTACTTTCTACATTTTATGTATTGAGATGCAACAGCTCGGGGAGGTTCAGGCATGATGACACAAGTTGGTTTTTACAATTTGCTAGCAAAGTTGTACATATTTAGCCGCTGCAAGTTTGGAATACATTATTACAAGGACAGAGCATCCCAGATCGGGAACATTTTGAAATGTTGACTAAGCTGGACATAATCCTGTCTAGAAAAAAATAGGTGTTTTTGCCGAGTACTTTGACTGTTCAAGCATGGGCATCTGAAGGAGTAAAAAACTGCCATCAAGCATCTGAATGCAAAAATAGCAGCCAGAGCAGTACAAGTCACATTCTTACCCAGAGCAGCCAGTTAGGGAAAGGCATAAAGCAGTTTGATCAGGAACTTGACAGAGCATCAGAAATCCAGGCAAGCACATATATGCACACAAATAACTACTATGATGCAACTTTCTCCCGTATAAAATTACTCCTCATTCAATCAGAAGTAACATCATTAGAACAATTTGTCAACTAGCGAGCTTCACATGAAAGCAGATGCAGAATTGCTTCACATGAAAGGAGATCTTTTTACATTGATGTAACTAGATATGCACCTGTGTAAACTGCTTGCGCAGACAAGCTCTCAGCCTTGTTGAACTTGAGCTGCCAGAAAGCCAGGCCAAGATTTTTGTTTGAACAGGAAACAGCTGGATTGGTGCGTTGTGTAACTATTGGGTCTTGAAACTTGTCTCTTCTCACTGCATCAAAATGCTTCTACACTAGTTCTTTGATACCTCCAGCCCTCAGAATGCCTTCTATTTCTGACACGAGAAGGCTTATCTTCAAACTCCCATGGTCAAAGCTCAGGTTAATACATAATTTCATTTTGCTTAACAGCCTTATCTTCATTAACTTCCTCATAAACATCGTGCTTCCAGTAACTGTATAGAATAGTATTTCATTGATATACTCTTCACTATGTATCTAAATTTACGTAAACTTTATATTCATGTTTGGTATTGTTTACTGTAATTTGTTGTTAAAAATGTCTTTTTTTCCTTCTGTATTCCAAAGAATACTTACACCATGCTCACTAATACCATCCCAAGCCTCAGAATTTAGATATTTCAGCTTGGTTTTGCTTTCTGAGCCATTTTCATTTCAAAGGAGCATGTTTTCTTTGACTGTAATGCTTAAATATTATTCCAAAGCTGAGCTTAGGGTAAATCTTACTTTCTAAGCACAAATTTAAAGTGCTTAGGCACAAGCAGCTTTACTGTCAGACGCCATACAATGCGGGTTTACTATATTGTATTAAGTCCTACCACATATTGACTGGCTCCTTCTTTATCAGGAAGGTGATTATGGACATTCAATGCTTCAGAGATTTAAAATCTTTACTTAAAATCTTTAACTTTCAGTTTTATTTGGAGTTAGGGAAGAAAGCAACACAGCCCAGAGAATCTAACCCAACCAATGAAGTAGAGCATAAAGCATTTTTGCAGTTCTGAATGCAGATTTGCACTGCCCCTGTTCAACAAAGCAGCAAAGCCAGCAGTATAGCATAACAGAACAACTTTAGTATACAGCATGCCTTAAAACCAGCATTCTTTTCACTGAAGAACTAGATTTATTGACTCATAGGAGAATGCTGACTACTTTAATCTTCTCTAATTTGCAACTAAATTGTTGGGTAGAAACTCAGCAGCATTACCAGCTATCAAGTCTGTATTTGGCTGCGTATCTTTCCAAAGCCAAATTTAAGATACAAGGGAGTTCAGAAAATCACAATGCTGTAATACAGTTTAGCAATTTTAAGGGTGACAAAAAGTGTAGCTAGTTAATTAAATAGAAAGAATACCTGGAGAGCTCCCATTTCTTCCTCTCTTCTGAGGGTCTTCTCTAGCAGCTCTGTAAAATAAAAATGGAACTTGTAAATTCAACTCCCTGCCTCATGGCTTGACAGAAAAAATACTGTGTAAAACAGTCAGTGAGTTTTTTGTTTTACAGCTTTCACAACATTCCTTTTCAGCTGATTAAACTAATTGATGAAATGTGTCAGTAATATGATTGTTTCCAAGCATGGGCTGTTGAGGTGACTAAAAACCAGCTACAAGACAACAGTTTGACTGGGGGGAAAAAAAACATTAATATTCACAGTAAAACTTGCTAATGCTTGAATCTATCATCTGGTGTATTTTCAGGATTGTATGAAAATAATCAAAGAAAATTGATTAAAACAGAAGTAGATCATCAAAGCTGTGCAATTATATATGGAAAGTCACTCTAGGTTACTTTTTTAACAACCAAGTAACATCCCCTGGGGAAACAATTGCAGACAATTTTGACTATTATCACAACAATTCCCTTCTCTCACTAAAATGGAACACTTTCGATAATGAAAATAGCCAGTACACTGAAATAAGTGTATTAGAAAAGTTTTCTATAGTCTTTTAACCAAAAAGTTCTAGTTTCATTTGTGTGACAGTTAGATGTATTGGTGCACACATGCGCATGTGCAACATTTCATGTGAGAAATTAATTTCTGTTTGAGTTCTGTGGGATATGTCACATGAGTTGCTTCTCTATTTTATTTCATTTACATATTTTTATGATTAAAATTGTGGTTTTGATCAAGTACATCATACTTAGTATTCTCGGAAACCCTAAAGTTATAACATCATGGAGAGCAGGAAAACTAAAAAACATGCTGTAGGCTTATTATTATTTTAACTATCAGAAATTCACTCATGAGTTCTGCATGAGTAGAACGGTGCTTTAACTAAGCCAGAGACCGACTTTTAAACAAGATTTGGTCCCAGTTTGCTAGCAATTAGGAGAGTTATGAGATTATGAAATTGCCTTGACAAACTCATAGGACTGAATTCTGACTGTTCATTCCCACAGCATCCAGGTACAGAACAGCTAACTGAAGGTACCTGTGTATACCTGCTTAAGAAATAAAGGCTACTGAAAAACACATAGTTCAGTTATCAAAGATTAGCTTAAATGATTTACAACAAAAACCTAACTAAAATATTCTACTAACATGAATTTGCCTTCTTTATTTATCTTCTTTTTACTTACATTCTCCTTTCTCTAGTTACGAAGCCTCCTTGTGAGCACCCTAACCCGTTACCTCTTTTGTCCAAGTTCATTTCTGACTGCACACAGACTGTTTGAGACTTATGTTCAGGCACCAGTCCTTTAAAAGAGATGTAGATAACACACAGAAATTTTTAGGTATTTCTTTCACAAGCAGAGAGCTTGACTTGCTGCTCTTTCTTCTTAGCTTCTATGCAGTTGGGTTTTCTCAAATCCTGTCTTAAAATTAATAAAATAACTGTTTCTTCACTTTCTTTTGGCACGTTCGTGTTTCTCTGTATTATTCTTTGGTATGCTTTCCAGTACAGTGACTCAAGTGCCATATAAATTACTGTAGCTAAATGTGCTGCCATCAACATTACTTAGTGTGAGAATTTGGGTTTGGAAAGTGGCTGCTCTGTATGTTTTCCTTGGGCATATTCCAGTATTGTAACTGAGATGGTAAAAATTAGTATTGTAATGCTAGCTTTAAAATGTATGAGAAGGGTGAAATAAGCCTATGAGAAGGGATGGGAAAGGAAAGATTCTTCCCCATGTCCCATCTAACCAAAAAAGATTCTTACACTTCACTTTGCTTTATTTTCATTCTATTTTCAATCTATTTGAGATTCTGTTGTACAGGCATGAATGTTGTAAGTGAAGAGGATGTTATTACAAGGTTCTTTTCAAAGGCCTTTTATAAATGTAAGGTAAGTTAAGCTAATTTCTGCTAACAGTCTGTAGATTTTAAAGTTCTGCATCTGAAATCAGGGATATCAAGAATCTGTTTACTTTATTGTACCACTGCCTACATAAGCTGTTCTGCAGGATGCTTCATAAAACTCTGTCCCCAGAAGGGCAGGTGAATATTGAAGTGGTGCTAACTGACAGTATACAACTACTTCGCAGAGTCACCCTTTATGACCACATGGTTTAAGAACCAAATATTCTGGATTTAAATTCATGATTCCATTTAGCACTCTATCAAAAATAACAGCACGTTTTCACCAAAGTTAAAGAAAAAAAATATAATCAAGTAGTATACGTTAAACGGCTTTATGAAAAGGTCCAATAAAGATACAGCATATGTTATCATTCTTTTAAACATTTGTATTTATAATGACAGAATATCTTTGCATGCTAGATCTGAAAAGTTCTGTTGCTTCATTTTATAATTTGTAAAACACTTCCCATAATCAAGTTCTGCAAACATTTTTTTATATATTTAGTGCCAGAAAATAATGTTATACTGATTTTAGGATAGAGAATGCATTGTGTCTGTAATACAGTGAAGATGGTCACTTAGCCCTAGTGACGGCTTCTTTCGCTCATTCTGTGAACAGCCCCTGAGTTTCTCTAATTATAACTTTCTTTCCTAAAGGAAGTCGCACAGCGCCATGAGTTTCTACATTTATGAACAATCCTGGTATGATCATCTTTCAAAGCCTAAAGTAACCACAGGGTTCTTGGTTTTTTTCAAAGCAATATATCATTATTCTCATGGGGCGCAGAACACATCAATTTATAGATTGTCTAGAATAATCAGCACTAATGAAAAAGCATTGCAAAGACACCTTCAGGCATTGATGGTTGTTTCCAAAAGATGAATAATACATGGAAAAAGACAACAAGAGAAATGACTTTGAGAAATAAAGATATTCATCAGCACATTTCCTTTTTTTTTATTTTTAACTCAATATGAAGCTCACAATCCTATAATGAGCTATAAGCTAAAGCTATTCAAAAAATTAACTATTTCAGTTGTTTAATACCACTCAAAATCAACAGCAAGTTCCAGAGATTGTCTGCAAAATTATGGATCATACTTTTGTGTAGTTCATAGAATCATAGAATGGTTAGAGTTGGAAGGGACCTTAAAGATCATCAAGTTCCAACCCCCTGCCATGGGCAGGGACACCTCTCCCTAGAGCAGGTTGCTCAAAGCCCCATCCAGCCTGGCCTTAAACACTTCCAGGGATGGGGCATCAACAACTTCCCTGGGCAACCTGTTCCAGTGTTGTACAAAAATAATTTCTTTACAGTATTTAAACTCCAAATCACCAGAAATTTATACCTCATTTGGCTATGTGTCAGCAAACACCAACTGAGGGTCCCTGCAGTTATACCATATTCCATCATAAGTCTAATATAAGCGTGGGGAAAAAAGGTATGCAGTTATTCAGATAGACTTTTTGCCACACACACCCCAGTTGTAATTTTCACTGCTGATGAAAAGTATCAGAAAATAGATTTAGGAGCAGATATTTATTGAATGGAATGAGTAAAATGCAACTGTAGTATCTTATTTACCCTAGCTAATCCATTAATGTGCCAATAACTAACCAAAAGCAGTTCAACTCCTTTACCACTGTGCTGAAAATAACAAAGCTGGGAAAGAGGACACTGATTTTATATTACCTGGAGCAGAGTAAGCAACTTCCCAAGAATTTGATTTAAAAATCACAGCTTTATTTCAGAAAAAATACTCAACAGTCTTCGTTTGTTACTAAGAACTGGATTTTAAACAATGCACAATCTCCCATTTTAAGAAACTGAGGTTAGAGGTAGGCCACTTTCTGCTTCATGTTCTCTGTAAAGCTTGAAGTGCCAAAGAAAAGTCAGCACTAATGAATTCATTCTTTTGATACCTTTTAGGTAGATACTTATTTTTGCTATAGAACTTCAAAGCAGATTCTTAAGTCTACACTGGTGCTTTTGTTTGCATTAACCTGAAGCAGCACCCACAATCATAACACAGAGTAGAAAAAAGGCATCTGAAGCTAAGAGAGAAGGAAAGAGTTCCCCATCCAGATTCCCTAAGAGACTTATTGCTATGCAGAAAACAACATACTGTATTTTCTTTCTGTTCCCTGGGGCTTAGGCAGGTTTGATATTTTTTAGCACAACTTTTAAATGTTCACATCCCCAGTGCTGGCCTGCTCTATACTGCCTTATTTGCAAAGAAGCTAATCGCTCTTGGGAAAAGGAAAGGATAACACGTAGAAGGGAAATGTAATCATTCAGGGGGTGTGAGGAACGAGAGAGAAATGCAACTTAGGATTCTCAGATAATTTTCCATTCAAATCACACTTATACTCACAACTTTATGAGACTTTCAGGAATCTTACTTTAGGTATCTTACTTTGTCAGACCTGAAATTATGCAGCACATATCCCACTTGAGACAGTAAGCATGAATGGATATTAATTAAGACAGGAGAATATAAAAAAGGTAATGTAATTTACTGAAATGGTAGCTTCCAGTAATGAGCAGCTGAGAAAATTCCTAAGAACAAGGGCTGCGTCTGGACCATCCATAAGCTGTCTTACCTCCACAAGCTTGATTATTTCTTCATTGAACCTATTTGTTGCTTTGGATTACAGTCACAGAACTCTCTTTTCAGTTACAACTATGCAGAGTCTCTTATGAGGAAAAAATAAGATTAAAACCCCTAAAACCAAAGATAATTGAGGGGAGTTCCACTGAACTTAGAAATTATTTTAGCACTCATAAAACTCAATAAAACCTAAACAACTAGAACACATTGTGCCAAAAGAGAGCCCTTTGATACTGGTCTCCCAGGTTTACCACATAAGAAAAAAGAAGAGTAACTTGCAACAGTAACAAGCAATTACTAGCTGTACTGGGTTCTGTGCCTCTAGATGAAAAATACCAGTCAAAATAAACAGCAGTATTTCACAGAAATTCTGTATCTTATACCTGAGTTTGGTCCTACCTTGAAAAGCTTCAATTCACACAAAGTTCAACCAAGCCAAGTGCAGGGCCCTGCACCTGGGACGTGGCAATCACAGGCACAAATACAGGTTTGGTAGTGAATGGCTGGAGAGCAGCCCTGAGGAGAAGGACTTGGGAGGGCTCATCCATGAGAAGCTCAACATGAGCCGGCAATGTGTGCTGACAGCCCAGAAAGCCAACCTCATCCTGGGCTGTATCAAAAGAAGCCTACAGGAGAGCTGGAGAGGGACTGTCTGTCAGGAAGCGCAGTGACAGGACAAGGGGTAACAGTTTTAAATAGGAAGAGGGAAGATTTAGATTAGATACTAGAAAGAAATTGTTTACTGTGAGGGTGGTGAGACACTGGAACAGGCTGCCCAGAGAAGCTGTGGATGCCCCATCCCTGGAAGTGTTTAAGGCCAGGCTGGATGGGGCTTTGAGCAACCTGCTCTAGTGGGAGGTGTCCCTGCCCATGGCAGGGGGGTTGGAACTTGATGATCTTTAAGGTCCCTTCCAACTCTAACCATTCTATGATTCTATGAATTGCAATGATTTCAAGATTCTCTTAGAAAGAACGGTCATACCTACTCAAAAAACTGATTTAATCACAGTTTGTACACCATTCTCTCACTTGCAACTGGATATATATGATCTCCCATACACCTCATAAAGGTCCGTTTAGCCTTTCCATTCAGCAACATGCCTGCTTGTTGGCTTGTGAATCACTCAGTTGTAAGTAGGCACAGATACCATTTCCCTGATGAATCACTGCCACCAAGCATTTTTCTAAAGATTATCAATGCTCCTAAGGCATTCAATAATGACTTGATTCTACTCTGAGAATCAATAATGACTTGATTCTACTATGAGACACAAACATTATGATGTATACAGGTCTGTAATATTACGCCTGTAATGCTACTAACTGCTGCCGGAATGCAGGCAAAAATATTCCTATTATAAATAAATCTTGAGAACAGATTTTTATTTTTTTTAAATCAAACCCACATTGCTAGTGAATAAACACTTCAATGTTTTCAAGAGGCTGAGAAGAGAAGCCAGCAAACTTTTATCCTAACAGTCTAATAGTACATTTATACTACAGTGAAGAGCTTTACTTAAAACAGTTAGCTTTAAATAAGCTAGTTTAGGTATTAATGACTGCAATTACTCATATTCCATGTCCCAGGGAAGATAGTGCAACCCCAGCTGAAACGATGCTTGCACTAAGTGCTCCAATTCTACCAGATGTGGTCAGAAGGCATCACAGATTGCATTTGCTAAAAGGCAGAGAGGTCCCATTGCTCCCTGCCTCTGATTGTACATTGATTTTGCTTACTTTGTCCTGGCAAAAAACACTGGACCTGGACCTCCATAAGGGTCAACTTAGTTCATTACAATGAGAATAGTCTATACTGGTAAAAACCACAGACAGATCCACACGGCTCTTAGTGAGTAAAGTATGGTTACAGATGGGTCCAACTAGGAGCAAGTTGCAGAGACAGGAGTGAGAGAAATACAAGTAAGAATTCAGCCTTTTGTCTGCAGTGAGACACTCAATGGCTCAGCTGAATAGGAAACTGCCATCTGATCCACAAACTGACACATATTTCGGATCTGTGTGTGAGCTGTAATCACACCTCTGTCCATAGCACCGATCTAACCAAGCTAGCTGACCAATTTTTTCTCCCATAGTTTTGATTAGAAACCCTATTAAATAACCTGAAAAGAAAGAAAGGAAAAAAAATCAGTATTATATTAAAAAAAAAAAGAAAACAACAGTGAGAAATATTCTCAAAGTGAGGTCTTCAAGAATAGTTGACATCTTGAACAGAATATGCAGTTGAATGTTTTGCTTCACCACTGCATACAATATATAATTGTTACAATTCTCTCCTGAATGAAGAAACATTTCCTTTCTCATGATGAATAAAATCTTCCAGAAGTATACAGAAACAAATTGAAACTTAATTTGTTTTCATTCACTAAGTGCAAGCCTGGAAAGATAATTTGTCATTTCTTGTTTTAGAAAATTGTGTTGATATGTTTATGGGCAAAGCGGCTACATAAAAATTATAGTATGTCATATATAAATGACAAAACAGGAAATTGAATGCTGCTTTCTTCAGCGCGTTCTCTGTCTTAATATCCTAGGCTTTTCTTTTCTTTTGATGTTTATCATCCCAACCATATTTATGCATATCAGCGAATTTCCTTCTGGCTACATCTGAAAAGCAGCTGCATATCTCAATGCAAAAATAACACAGAATTGATCTCGGACCTAACAGCTAAGGAAGGGTCAAAGATTTCGGGTACAAAGTTTTTTGGATCAGCTAAGGTCAACTCATCTGCATTGAAGTAACCGGGCAAACTGAAGGCGGCTGCCAGCTGCAAACTAGAAAGATTTTCTAGTTGAGGATACTTGTTACTTGGGTAATTCCTTGGAGCCTGGAAGTGTATTTCATCATGGGGCTGTTTGAAGACGAGAGCTAAACAATCCATTTGCCCCATTCGCAGCAAAGGACAGCAAATAACATCAAAAGCTGAAAGACACTGGTCCTAAAATTAAGTTTCCCTATCAGTGTCAGAAAAAAAGCAATCTTTTAGCAGCTTGGGCATTTTAATAAACTGTTAGAGGAGTAAAGCACACACAAAAAGTTACAGTCCTGTGGGATTCAGTCCTTGATAAATGCTGTAAGAAAGCTTTTCATTTTACTAGGTGGCCTGATACATCACTAAGAACCAAACAGCTTCTAGGAAAACATGGACTTCAACCAAGCATCCACACATAGAGGTCATCCTGCCTCCTTGCAAAACACGCAACATCCCCAAATTTACAAAGTTTCTTCTTTGTAATAAGTCAGGTATTAGAAACCACAACATAATGCAATTTGTAGTCATGGAACATCCCATCTCCCCACAAGTAATTTAGAAGGAGACGCAAGAAATAGTAAAGTGGCAATTATGAAGAAAGCCTTAACAGGAATTCATTCCTAATTTTCTCAGCTGTTATTAGGCTTTCAGAGGGACAATCCTGCTGTTGTACTATCCCACAGTAACTGATGATACACATATAACATGCACCAACTCATTCACCAACATTTAAACTTTCAGTGAATGGTAACATTTCACTTAATGTCTAAAACCCTATTTTGAAAATTCTAATATTTAAATGCACTAACTTATTACTCCCTCCATATAGCCATAAATATAAATCTACAGTATAACAGTTCTAGTGGTTTTTTTTCTTTTTCAGAGAAAAACACAGATGCACAGATTTGAGGGGAAAAGTCCCCCATACTTTAAAAGGGAAAATAATATTAAACATTTAATATCCTTCTCCTCTTAACTTAGCCATTGCTTCTCGTGCACAAGGGATAGTAACAGAAATATTTTTCCCCCAAATTTATCAAACTGAATAGCAACACCAGAGCTTTGTTTTTCTCTTGTGCAATGGAGTATATGCCATTTTCAACTGACATTTGGCTTTTTATTTCTGATCGATCTAATTCCTAGAGACAGATCACAACAAAAACAAATCTACACTGCTTTTTTCACTGAGTAAAAAGGTAAGAGGATGTTATTCTCAGAATGCAGATTAGATGGAGAAGCGAATATCCAGTGTGAGCTGTATAATAAATGTATTATAAAATTTTATTTCTCACACACACATTGTAAAACTTATTACAAGGTTGACAAGAGCTGCAAATGAGTTATGCTTATTACAGAATTGCTTATCCCATTCTCTCAAGACTACATAATTTCTACAGGTAGAGGCATTCAATTAACATTTAGCAAAGACGTGGCAAAATGACTCTGTCGGCATCCCACAAAAATGCCACTGTAAATGGCATTAAACACATCGTATATCCTACACCTCTAATTCTTGTACCTATTTACATCTCAGCTGCATTTCTCATCAGCCTCGACAAAATTCTTGGAACAAACTGAAGTTTGCAAAGCTGATAAAACATTTCATATTATTTTTATGATAAATGCCTTGGTAACACACCTTATGAAGTATATCGACAAACAGAAATCTAGAAGATGCTCAAATACTGGAAAACAAATACTGCAGTATGACTGTATTTAAAAAAAACAAGTCTTAGAGTAGAAAGTCAGTCTAAAACTAGAAAATTAGACTGAGAAATAAGAGACCCAGCTTTAGCCTTAATTCTCCTTTGCTTTTTTACATAACCAGGAGCAAGCACATTATCTCTATGACTCAGATATTGTCTGTCCAGCAAGAAAACAGTATTTTACAGCAAAAATGTTTAATAATAGTGCTTAATAACCTGTAAGTAGAGTCCTTAATAAGCAAAACTATGCAAATCATGCCCAAGACTATGTTATTACCTTATCCTAAAGACATAATAGATGCAGACAAGAAAAATACTGACTCACTTTGTCCAAAATAGAGAAGATTCAAATATACGTGTCCATTAAGACATGCGGATTTTTAATAAAATCCAGTGAGAGACTTTTTACTTGGAAAAAACCTACTTTATAGATTATTGTTTTAATGACCAATACTGTATGACCTATACAGTTAATTTGCTTGCCTTTCTTCACTTTAAAGGCAAAATTCTTAAAAATGCTTTTAATTACAAAATCTGTAATGCATTTCAAAGTATCAATCACAGTTCCCATTTTGTAAAAACAAACCAAGGAGACTCATTTAAAACAGTAAAGGAAACAAAAGCTGAATTTCAGATTTCAGCCAGTTGTTACCTAGAGGTTAATCAAGAGTAATATGTTCATTAAATTGATTAGAACCTAGCAATTTATCATATTTAAACCACTTTAAGGAAAACAATGCAAAGAGATTAAGGAACTTCTTAGTTAATTTGATCTTTATATGGAAAAAAACTAGCTTGTTTTCCTTTTTTCAAGGATTCGATAGTCTGTACTTAAAGCTATTTTGTTTTATACAGTCAACATTAAGAGTTGGTTTTGCTCATGACTAAGGCTGTTCTCAAAGTGAGAAATATTTTGGTAGTGAAACAGAACTTCGGTTTCATTTCTTCAAATACACAATAACATTAGCACTTGCTTTAGGATAAAAAGGGGTTTAAATAGCAAGTCAGCTGACAGGATATAAAAGCTGTTTATACAGCCTGACAAATCTTAGGCAAAAACATAATATTAATTCTAGTCTTAAAAGACAGTGAATAAAAAATATTGTAATATACAATATTTCAACAGCTTTATTTTATTAAAAATCTTAAATAGTATGTTTCTTTTCATTTCTGCTCAAAATTTCTGCTCAAATTTCCAACATGATTCACCTGTATGTTACACTAAAATGACTTTGACTTATGGCAATAGGTGGGACGACCATAGAGTTCTTGGTTCAGTTTCATTTCCTGTAAGGCAGCAGGTTATTTAACTAATTGGGCATTTTCTTAGATATTAAAGAGTTTCCTAGGAATGTTATTTTTACCTAATGAAGACTGAGTGATAAATAGCATCTTTCTGTTAAGTACTTCTCAGGAAAATATTAAATTCAAGACAGAAGCTTGAAAGTGTCTGTGAGGGTTTTGTTAGGTTTGTTTCATTTTGGTTGGGGGCTTTTGTTAATCAGTATTATTGGTTTGTTATGGAAACACTATATAACCTGAAAGCATGGCAACACCTTCTGTGCTAAGTCAAGGAGTTCTGATGAAGTTGTACAGATGCTTTCAAGTTTCTGTTTATTATGTAGTGTTAAAGCACTGTCATCATACAACTATGATTAGGCACATTCCTACACCGTCTTTACAACAGCTGTAAAAAACCCACAAACAACTCAACAGTTCTTAGAATACCAGCTCTTTAGATTGGCATAAAGAAAAATGTCATAATTCACAACAGAAAGAAAAGATTAAGCAATCAATTCTAACTACTTAGTACACATTGAATCCCCATTTCCCAAGTTACTTTTGTTAATTTTGGTTTAGTTTCCAGTATATGTAGGTAAACCAAGAGGTGAAATGAATAAATTTAGTCTCTTACTGTTAGTGTGCACTACAAACTCAGCAATTTAATGCTTAAAGGACACATAATGCTTTCTAAATCTGTACTTAACTTTCAGATAAACATTTGAAGTATGTGATTCAGAAAGAAAAATAATATCAAAGAAAATCTTAAAAACTTCTTAGCTACAGTTTGATCCCATCTCTTACCTTCACTTTTTCACAATGGCAGCCATATTTTTACAAATGCACAAAAAAGTAATGGCAAACAAAAAGAGTTGCATAAAATATTAGATAATTAGAGCAACGCGTGTCCACACCGATATTTCCAGTTTTCCATTACAAAAAAACCACCCACACTGGTTAAGATTTCCAAGTGATTTGGGCTTATTTCCATCCCTCTAAGTCTCTGAATGCAGGCTCATTTTGGCAAAGTTTAGAATAACTTAGAAGTCCTCCCTCCTCCTTCCCTCATCACATTAAAAAAACCCAAGCGTTATTTAAAGGGCAAGAACGCTATTGAGAGGAAATTAATTATTTGAGTAGTAATCATATTTCAACTTTATGCATTTTGGAGCCCACCATCAAAAACAAGTATTACGGAGATCTTCTCTGAAACCCTTCAGATTCCTTCCTTTATGTACGCTTAAAATGAGTTTTCTCTAGTTGGTGTTCCCATTCACTGTTCAATGAGAGATGACCTTGAAGTACCTTGTGATCTTTCTTGCTGTTACAGAAAGGACTGTGCTGTTACACAAGGTCAATATGAGGTAATATATGAAAAAAGACAACAAATGGGAAAGAAAGAAACAAAGCTGAAAGGCCAGAACAAGGCTTAGAGTCATATTCAAAAACAGTATATGTACTTCACTATTAAACATAATAGTATGTAACAGAAAGATTTTGCAATATTTTGATTTTTCAGTGTTTCTCAATTTTCTACTTATCTTCTTCTCAGTTTAAGCAACAGACATCACCCAGTGTCAGTGTATTTGCACTGAATGTTCTGCACTGCCTTTGTATTTTAAATTTTACACTTTCTGCTTTAGTATTCCTGGTTTAAACAAAAATTAGACTTTTTTTTTAGGAAAAAAAAAATTAAAAAAAAGGAAGATAATCTGTAAAATAAGATCTTGCCAAAGCAAAGTTTTAACTACATTTTTTATCTACTTTAATGTAATAAGCTCTTTGAGTGTACATTTTCCACAGCAGATAAATAACAAAAAATTCTGACTGAACCTAACAAAAAACAATCAAAAAAATAAAATAAACATAGATCATAGATCACTTACTAAAAATCTTTGTTAAATATACTTGATTTACCTTCACAAGATTTGCTAACTTCGCTTTATAAAAAAGAAGATATGGCCTTGCCAACACATCAGCTCTTATTTTGCTAAACGGCCTATCCCCGTCTTCTCTGAAGTAGCAGTATCATATCCTTAAACAAAAGAACTGTACAGGCTCCAAGCCTCGCTGCTGCACCACACCACATCCAGCTTCAATACATTTCAACATATTCCAAGAAAGATTTTACTGGATGAATTGTTCCAGAATCTATTTATACTAAGTTTCCTCTCTGTATTCATTCCCAGAGCCTTACTGTAAGAGAAAAACATATAGAAGGTAAACATTAAAGGATTTAACACCTGTCATCTAAAACCACCTTCAATGAAAAATGATGACAAAATTACAACATCTGTAACATTTTATAGGTATTTAAGTAAGAACAAGCAAACAAAAGCGATTGCTACAGCTTAATATTACTTTTTCTTTTAATCCGCTACTCTAACTGAATTATGTATATAGAGGATTAGCTGTCTTCAGAACTAAATTCAGGATTATAAATACTCTGGCACACCGACAAATATGGTCAAAGCTAGTGAAATCTCAGAAATGCAGAGACAGAAAGATCCAGAAAGGAATGCACACAGGTGAAGGCCAGAGCCTGATCTCAACAGTCAATGCTATTCACCTAGGTCATATATACTTTCAAAATAAACATGATACATTCCAAGATAATAGCTCCCAAGCAGTTGAGACTATCCTCCTGGGCTAAGGCTAGAAAAATAAAAGGCTAAAACCCTTCGTGATCAGAAATTAAGAATTCAGACACACATCAAAGAGAAAATAAATTCTATTATTTATGCATAAGATAGTTCAATTACAAAATTTATGGGGAGTGGACATGGTAAAAGATTTAATGAGTTTGTGTATGAACGGGAATTTTTTCCTCATGGAAAATAAAAATAAAATTGTGGCAAGCATCCTGACTACGTTTTCAAAAAATGCTGATATCCTATTCTTGATGAAGAGACAGAGCTGATACTTTTTGACTAAACCAACCCACAATTAAAGCAAATCTAACTCTGTAAGACAAATGCATGGTCCTGGGATCAATCACAGACTTTCATCCGTAATAATCATAACGCAGCAGAAAGTGTTTTCATGCATTTGCACCAAATTTCACTGAAAATCCATTTTACTAAGCAATAATGTCAATTACACTTTGGCTTTTAAAAAAAAAAAAGAAAAAAGAAAAAAAGAGTGAAAGGTCTTTTTATCAATTAGAGTAAATCCACTCTGCCTTCATTTGCTTTATTTCTACACCTGGGTTTTGCTCATAATTTAATTTCTGAGTGCCTTAGTATTCTGGAAGTACATCTTCCATTTTTTATGCTTAAGTAACAAAAGCCAACTACCATTCTGTCTCCTTAATTTAAATTTTCTATGATTTTGATAAACTGCTTTCTCCTTTCAGCTTAACACTTTTTTATGCTACTAGTGGTGTTTTCTTTTTTCTTTCAGGAAAGTAGCTTTTCCAATTTTCATGTCCAAGTCATTTATACATTAAAATGTTTACATGTTTACATTGTGCTGGTTGCATCTTAATCAAACACGAGCTTTTCATTCAGTGTGTAAGAGTATCTGTCCAGAAACATAAATAGCCATATTTTGGTTTGCAGCTGTTTTTTTTTATTTTAATAAAAAAACTCGCTTTATAAACATTTAAAAGTACCAGTTCATGAATAACAGAACACAGAACTTACATTAAAAGACATACATTCTATTATTCCTCTACTTTCTACCAAGTTACAAAAAATAGCTGATTTGGTATAACGAAGGCCAAAGTTTTCAAATTCAAATGAACAATCTATGTTGACACAACTGCAAAACAAGTCAATTAAATTCACTGGTAGACTGTAAACCCATTATTCTTACATACACTGTCCCATGCGCTGTCATTTAATTCAGCGACACAAGAAAATGGTATTGAATACCAAGTCAACCTGCTTATTTTTTAGTGTATTACTATAAAGATCTCAAAATTTTGTTCAATGTTTGTGAACACTGAAATGAATTTCCGATTCTGGCTTCAAATTCAAAACTGGTTTAAAAAGTTGATGAAGAAAAGTGAGTCTGCAGAACAACATCTGTGAAACAGTACTAACCATCCCTTTCAATAAATACCCCTTTGTCACTCAGAATAGCACATTCCTTACTCTAATTTCTAGCTATTATATTTAATCATCACATTTACATTAGTCATTTCCTACACAGTCCCATATTGAATTCTTTAGAGATGACAGCCATACTATGTTTTCTGTGACATCTCTCAGTTATTTGATAAGTACCAGCTATCCTACCAAATGAATGAAATACCAGGAATCACCTCAGATCACCTGTAGTAAATCTCAGCTGCAGTATATTTCCCTGTCTCCAATTATTCGTTCAGAAAAGGTTCATTCTAAAGTCTTGTAAACTATTAAGAGTAGAGGATTTACTGCTGGAAGACCTGTGATACCACAGCAGCTGGAACTAAATAAATGCTCTGGTACTGGGCCAAATCATGATAACTTTATCTGTATCCACAAAGCCTGCTGCCTATCAGATCTAATCAAATTAGAATGTGATGAAGTGAATCATAAATTTTCACACATGACGACTACACTTAATTGTGTACTTAATTGATTGGCTTTACAAATGGAGGTACCTACTTCCCTTTTCCAATACTATTTTTGTGGCAGTGTCCAAAAAACCAAGCAGCAACATAAAAAAAAATAAAAACTACCAACAAAAAAAACCACCTCCCACGCAAAACCCACCACCACCTTACATGACCAGGTTTCAAATTATATCTCATTAAAAAAAATAAAAGTGGAGTGTAAACAGGCAATCAGGTGTTTGGTAGTTATCTATAAAAACACCCAACTCTCCATTTCCCTATAAATCAATAAATTCCATTACCACTGCTTAAATCAGAAATTAAAAAAAAAAAAAAAAAAAAAAAAAAAAAAAAAAAAAAAGAAAAGAAAAGAAATTAATCTTTAATTTTTAATCTTTTATGAATGCTTTCAAATGAAGACAGCAAGCAGGATGTTTTGGGAAAACCCACCAAGAGTAAAGTCACCTATGTTCATCTTCTGCTATTTTCCTGCCCATGTGGCTCTGGATCCTTGGCGTGTGCATGTATCCTGAGCCCAGGCCTTACCCCTTACACTGGCCTGGCAACGTTGACATTCTGCCACCTTCTTGTAAATCCTACTTCTCATCCTGCGTTTGGTGGAATTTTAAAGGATGTTTACCATTTTGTGTTACACAGAAAACTTCAGCAACTACGTAACTGTTTTTCCCTTTTGCTTACCTACTTTTAACAAGCATCTGCCTCTAGAAGTAGACAGAAAATATAATTTACTTAGAATTACAGAAACTGCAATATGTCAAGAGGAACTGAGCATATCTGCAAGGAACAAAGGAATGGCCCTTATAAATAGAAGGTATGAGATTATGTACTATTTTTTGTGCTTGGTGAATAGCATTAGTTTTACCACTCTTTTCAGTTTAATAATTTCCCATGGCAAATTCGCCTATGGTTTGAAATTTAAATGCAGGCTTTGAATTTTTCCACAAAGCCTAAGTACAATAGAATAAAAAAACTAAATAAGGGTTGCTTTATTTCCTTTGCATTTAAATTAAAGGAGTCAAATCAGTCCTCAGGAAGATCATCTTAGATAATTATTCAAATATAAGAACTCTAAAACATTCTTAATATTGTATCACAGCATTTTAAACAAATGAAGAATAACAACAGAAACATTCAAGCTTGAAAGAGACATGCTTTCATCTTTCAAAGTTCTTTTTAAGTGGAGGAAGAAATCTTGACAGGATCTTACTATTCTTGTAAAGAAAATATCCTGCATTGTTCTACAAAATATTTACAAGAATGCTTGTATTTGTTATTGCTATTGTTGCTTTGCTATTGTTTTATTTTTGTTACGTTTCACAAAACATTTTCAATAATAATTAAGCCAGCTACCAGAAGTTATAACTACACTTACTTAAAAGTTCACACTCATCTAATCTGAGTTTACATCAATCTATATATAAAATTACTACTAACAAAATGATTAAAGACAGTACTTATTCTGTCTGACAAAAAAATTACCCTATCATTATCAGCATTGAATCTTGAATGAAGTCCAGAACAAAGTTTTTAAAGAAAACACAAGAAAAGTAAACCTGAGAGGTGACACCATCCTTCATAAACTGAGGTAAGAGAATACAATGAAAGATTGTACCATAACACAGTGAGGTATGCAAATTGTAGTCTAACACATAAAAAGATGCAGACCAGATGACAAGTCAGTCATATTTATAGACTATATCAACCCACAAGGCATGTTAATAGTTCTCAAGGTTTACCTACATGCAAACTTTCTGAGAGAAGGATGTTGTTGGGGACCATGTCAAAGACATGCATTGATAACTTAATTCTGGGTTTGCTCACTTTATTCATGTATGGATCAGTATACTGTGCACAATTTCTACGTAATTTTCCAAGCACTTAATAAAAATCTCCCCTTGGAAAGTAAAGGAAGCTTCTTCAGAAAGGTGAACATGCAGAGTTGTCTTCCAAAAGCAGTTATGACAGTAAATAAAATACACCTTTGAAGATAAAACTTCATGAATAAATTATGAACCAACAGTTAGAGTTTGTGACTTGACTCAAATCAACAATATTCATGGATTCTTCTTGACGAAGACCAAGCCTACACTCCAAAATGTTACACCTCATCTGAGTCTGGATTTAACGAGGACCCACTCTCACAATGGTTTTAACAATCGAAGTATTGATTTCTGACAGCAGAAAGAAAAAAATAATCTGTTTTTAAGGATGAAAATTAAGATGTGCTGTAAATTGTTCATGTTGCAAGTTTACTATAATGCTCTCGGTTTACTACAAAAATAGTCTTCATTGAAATAATCTGTTTAATTAATCTACAGATAGCAAAGGAAAAATTAGCTTGTACACAGATGAAAAGCATAATGACAAAAGACAGTTCTTCTGTCTTTCTGAATATTTCTAGAATGATAAGCTCATGATGAAAGCATGTTTCTCTACTCCTAAAAGCATTCTGCTCAATACCAATCTTCAAGAAACCATAAAATACTAAAGTACCTGAGCCAAGACTAAAAAAAAGGCTCTTGGTTGGGGACAGTGAGGTCCATCCCTATCAGAACCTTACACCGCTTAGTAAGATCTAATTAGTAGTTCCCTTTCAAGCACGGATGGTATGGATGGTAGCACCAAGCCTGGCACACAGCCCTCCAGGATAAGAGGAGAAAAAACTATGTTTATGTGATATTCCATATATAATGCCATTCCATATATAATGTCATTCATTTTAATTAGAACCAAAGGTTGTCATACTCCATTTTGCAATACAGAAGGGCTGAGAAGAAAATTTGCTAAACTCCTTTGTACATAAAATTCAAGCAAAAGGGAGTAACTGCACAGAACTTGGAAGTGCTTTGGGTTCTTCCTTTTTGACAGATAAAAGCAGCACTGCCAATGCTGCCTTAGACTCCTGTATAATTCTTCTTTACCTGGGTCATGTTATGCCTCATATGGTATAGTTGAAAAACAACTTCTACGTCCACTGCCCATGTTACAAACTCATGTGTCATTCAGCCATTGAACTGGGATGAAACATAGTTGATTACATTTGCCTTTTTTGTCAGCAAGGGAAAACAACACCCCATTTTTTCCCTTGATTATCATAATACCAAATGACAGTTTGTAATAACGAATTGACAAAATACATCTGAATGTACTATAGGAATTATTACTAGCATTTGAAAATTATTTCTCCCTTTTGCTACCAAAAATGGAACCAGCAACATACCTCTTTTTTCTCTGTGAACTTCTTCCAAAAGCTTTTCTTGCTTTTTTATCTGTTTATAGAGAGACTGATGTTCAGTTTCCTTCATCTGTGTAAAGTGCTTGAGCTGTTCTCGGCTCTGCAGTAAGCAGCATCGCAGCTTTTTTTCTTTACTTTCTCTCTCCTTCACTTCTTCGCACAGCCACTGAAGCTTAGTCTATGTTAAAAATATGAGACAGTAAAAAGCAAAGAATTCAAAAGAACATAAGAGAATATAAGTGTTAAATGATTAAATTATCTTTGGAGTCACAGATTACTCATTTGTACCTGAATAACGAATAATAAAAGGGGACAGTCAGATATACTAAGAGGACATATTTTGACCTTCAAAGAGCCTCAAAAGAGATATATACTGGCTGATAATTCTGTGTGAAGAAGTAATACACAGTTTTGGGGTTTTTTCTTTTATATCAGGAGCATGAATTTTGTGAGAGTAGGTATGGAAATTCACTTTGAATTAGTGTACATAGACACCAAGAGATATTCCTCCTTTCAGAATACCTTTCTCTCTCTATTCTATGTTGGTGGAAATGAAAGCATTTATCCACTCTAAAAAAGTGACATCAATCATTTCGGGTCAGTAAAAGCTAGTATTTAAGGTTCATACAGAGGAAAAAGAAAAGAGAGCTCACAGACGAGTCATAGTCAATGTAAATTTGGAAGTGGTAAAAGAGAATACTTTCACACTGTCTATTTAAAACAAAAGGAAAAAAAAGGGGAGGAATTTTAAGTGGTCATTAATTCTAGGCTTCCCTCTTTTAGCTAAGCAAATTTAGGTGAAAACTGCATGCAAAAGACTATTTGGTGCTTTTTGAACAGTGTTTTTAATAATACGTCAGTGACCCTTTTTTTTTAATGAAGAAAGTGTTTCCCCGAACATTTCTTCTTCAGTTCTGGTAGTCTATGATTCTGTGATTCTGATCTTGTCTCTGCTATCTCTGAGTGGCAGTCTTTCTTGGTCAACAAGTCTTACATACACCATACTTCATCAATAGATTTTTCCTGAAATCCTCTTGTGGTTTCGACTTTTTTACATCAAGGAAAAAAAAATAAAAATGCATGTCTTCTACAGTTTCTCATTATCTACTTTGATAAAAGATATCTGCTTTTAAAAGATATCGGATAAGAAACCTGTTCATGTGTGTGAGCTGGGGGAGCAGGAGGAAAGCCGCAAAATGAAAGGCAAGAGTTATAAATTACCACTCATCACTTTGAAGTGGTTTTCAAGCATGTGTGCACCCACATTATAGAATTCAAAGGGGGAATGAAAATAGTTCATTTTCCAAAAATCTAATCTAATATCCTTTAGACTTAATAAATAACAGTCTTAGTTAAAGTCATTTCTTGCCTTCATATAACCCTATAAGAGAAACTTAAGCTGCTGACTACTTTCTAATGTTTTTCTTGTCTGAAAAGAATTGAACCAGATTTAAAAGCTAACAAACCTCAATGCATTTTTTGGTAAAAACAGCATGAATTTTCTTGTTAATAACAAAATTTGGGAAATTATTCCATCAGTTGAAATAACAGTCTGGGAGTATCAGAATTATTGCCAAAGAAATGCTTTTGTATTTTTCCTTTTCCTCTTAAGTGCCTTTCTAAAAATGCTTTCAACAGAATGATTTTAAATGTTGGATATTAACTTATTCAGTAAAATTTCAGGAGGTTTGACTATTACCTTTGTTTCTGCTAACCAGCGATGAGGATCATTCAGCACCGTTGGTGTAAGTGACACTGCCTATGGAATAGCAGGGGAGAAAGAAAGAGGTATAAAACCAGGAATTAGACAGAGAAAGGATAAAGTCTTTCCTGATTACTGGAAATTCATCAAATAAATATTCTTTGCTAAAAATCCAGCTTGGAAATCATACCTGGAAATGGTTTAATAGAATTATTTAACCATAAATTGGTCATGTTTAAACACATCAATTACTCACACACACACTCACCGATACAAATTTTGTTTAAAGGTGCAATCTAAGTTGCAATGACAGTAATTGTGTTCTGAATCTGTGTAGTTCTCTCCTTAGAATCACTACAACGATGCATCTTCAGAACATCTCTCTGCACCAAGGTGTATATTGTCAGTTTGAAACTACGTCCTTTTTTGAAAATCTCATGTTTCTAAATAGTACAATCAGACTCTAAAATTACTATTTCTTAAGAAAAGACCAGTTTCAAAGTTACTCAACTGTGTTTTCCCTCCATTTTGCAGAACAACAGCAGCTATACATATTCAACAAGTAACAGAATCAGTTGTTACTCATTGAACTGTTATCAGTATATCTACAGAAATGCTATGTGCAACTTGATAAAAGTCTTATCAAAAAGTAAAAAAAAAGGACAACCCCCTGAAATCCTTAAATTGTGCTTCAAAATGACGGTCTTAGTGTTTTCATGAAAAAGACAAATCACTTGTTTTGAATATTCAATGGGCATAAAAGGAAAACTGTAATCTTCACTAAGTGGATAAAAAGAAGATGAACATGATGGAATGCTTCATTGATACTTGCTTGTCAAATGCATTTTCTTATAATCCTCATCTGTTTGTGTGCTGCAACATCTCCACTCCACAGGTAAGTGGAGAAAAAGGTACAACCATGCTACAATGCTGAAATAAAGTGACTTCCTTCCACACCTTCAAACAAAACAGGTACGGAGATAAACTTAAAAAAGAAAATAAAACAAAGAAAAAATACTAAAAATATATGAGATTTTCAGTGTCAATTCTGAAACATTTCTATTTCAAAAGCAGCCCAACTCAGCCAAGTGACCATGAATTCTAGAGTAGAAAGCACGCTCTGTTTAAATAGCAAGACCAAAAAAAAAGCATATTATGAATGTACTCTATGGTTAAAGCTAAAAAGCCACCAGGTCAAGTACCAATAGTGCCAGGGAGAATTACAACAAGCTGAGTCTGTCTGTTTTCTTTATTCTCAGCTGTGTACAATGTCCATTAAAGAGGATTAGTCATGTAGAATCATCTGGAGGGATGAAGAGAGGACTCTGTCCCTGGGAAGCAAAGAGTGCTCAGGCAAAAAGCTAACAGCAGGCAAGAGTTGCAGGAATAGAAAAAAAAGAGTGAAAAAGAGGGGGGAAAAAAGATACAGCAAGCTACAAGTTTCCTGAAACTTTGAGTCTGGACACAAGGACCTGCTCCACAAAGTGGAGATTATAAACCCCCTCCAGCATTTACTTCTCTACTTAAAGAGCCAAGTATCTAAATGAATTTTTAATAGAGCCTTTATTTCATTTTTCCCCAATTTTAAAAGACTTTTATGTCTTTCTTGAGGATGTCCCAGCCATAAGGAGGTGGCCTAGGAAAACCTGCCTCAAAATTCTGGCTGATGTAAGGTCCCTTCAAACAAGCAAACAAAAGCAGAACACTTCTCAGCAACTGAAAAAAAAAGAAAAAAGAAAAAACAGCTAAAGAAAGCAGTAACGATTAACACAGGCAGATCTTTGTAGCATTCCAGTCTAACACCTAGCAATGTGCATCTGTACCAGCTAAATATCCATAATCCTATTGTCCATAAATTATCTCTAGCAGTTAAGTGATAAGTGACATCAATGAATACAAGTTCTGCTACAAATATTCATTAAGAAAATAAAAAAATCTGCAGCATACTTAAAACTTAGAATTACTTTGAATTTCTCCATGGAATCCCGAGACAAAATTTCACAAGCAGCATCAATTTCACTTCCTATCATGGTGAGAATGGATTCCTGTTCTATTTCCAAGTGACGCAGCTGATCCTTAAACTGCAGTCTGGCCTCATCCATCCTTCTCAAATGATCTTCTTCATTACTGATCTGTTTATCCTGGAATGATAGAGGAAAAACAAAACAAAAAGTATTGCATTAATAAGGTAACATACATCATTAGTAATATATCTATATCTATACTCACTCATGCACTGAGTTCCTTGCCATGGGAAATACCACCTTCTAATAGTGCTCGTAAGTTCTCCTCATTCTCCTGTAAATCAGTTATGAAGAAACTGCTACCAAATCCAAAAATCATAGAGCCTATTTTCAGAATCAAAAGCAGACATTCTATTACAATTCTCTCCCCTTTTTTTTTTTTTTTATAAAAGTAGAAGAGAGTCCACAACAAATATTCTCTTTACTATTTTTTGCCCTAAACAAGTAACAAGCACCTAATCTCTGGCATCACAAAAAGGGATCCCTGAAGGAAGCCTGTATTGGCAGTCAATATGTTTTAAAATGAAAAGTATTCAAAGACTGTCTCATAGGACAATGGCTGACACTCGGTAAACCTTTTTATGTTATCATCCAACAACAGAAAGACTATTAAATGTTATATATCTTTTTAAAATTCACATTGCCTTCCTTTATATCGTAAATCTGAATTGAGGAGACGCTTTGTTATATATCAAATTAAGCTCTGAAATTAATATAACAAAATTATCTTGTGAGAAGATATTTCGCAATACCCCCATATGGCACGTAGTATGAGATGTCTCAAGAGAAAATACTACCCTTTCCCCTATGCTAACACCCTCTGAGAATCCATGATAAAACCACAAGAGTAAATATTCACTTAAATTATGCGATTAACACAATCAAAGTGGAAGTCTCCATCTCCATTTACCTTCAAAGGTTGAGACCACAGGACTGTGTGCCTAAAAAGCCTCTCCATTCTTTTTCAGTTAGACAGAAAAGGTAATCTCAGCCTAAAAACTGATTCTTATCAATATTAGGCAAGACTGGAGCTAGTTTCCAACTGACTGCAGAAGACTAAGTAAACTCCTATACACACACTTCCTGCACAATAGCTATTATAGAGCTAAAACTCCAACCTAGAAAAAAAACACATTTTGAAATTTTAATTTGAGGTATCTTTTATTAGTCTGACAAGTTGAGCTTTTAAAGCACCTCTGGTTAGTTTAACAAGCTAAGAGAAATGCCAGGTTTTCTTATTCTGTGCTTTCAATAAAAAAATACCAAAACAAACCCCACAAAAAATAACAAACCTCAACCAAACCCCACAAACCATCAAAAAAACCCCAAAACTCACCCACAAAAAACCCACATGAAGCAAAAAAAAACCAAAACCCACCCCAACATTTTTCTCTCAGGGTTAGTAGTCACAGCATAGTGACTGCCAGACAGTCAGTATATGTTGAAAATATAAAAAGTATGAGAAGGAATGCTAACAGCATTTTTGAACAATCACTTTACCTACAGTCAGAATAAGTCCATTAGATTTTAAACTCAACACCTAAGCCATATTGTGTATCTCATTTATAACAACAAAATCAGAGTTGAAAAATAAATTGGAAAAAAACTGAAAAGCCACAAGGTTTCTACAATATCCATAGGCCTCTTATCGGTTTTAAATAGTTGGAAACTATTGAGCTAATGAAGAATAATCTGATAAGCATACAGCAGTCCACACGAAGTGAATGAACAAACCTTCTGTACTGTGTTAATATAAATGCCTATATAAAACAATTTCTTTTTGCGACGATGAGAAATTATCACAGAAGAGCAAGAAACTTCCAGCTAGAAGTTTAAATACCCATTTTTTAAAAATGAGAATATCATTAAATAATTGTAAATAATTTCCTGCAGGATGCACTTTTTTTTTTTTTTTTTTTTTTTTTTTTTTTTTTTTTGCTTGCTTGAACGTTCATCTAGGAAATTTGTCAAAGATTAGAAAGGATCTTTTTCAATGTTGTCTTAATATGAATTAAGCAAATATTGGCAAGTATGTGCTTTGCACTGGAAAAGGTAACACTTCATCCAGGTACAGAAATACTTATCTGAAATCACAATGTGGCAGAAAGAGACAATTCAAATATACAACCAGCACACAGTAAAATAGATCCATGTTAAGACAAAATATACAAAAAGTAGAACTCAAGAATGCAGAAGAAAGAGTTAAAAACTAATATACTTTAGCAAATTTGTATTTATTGCTAGATTTTTGAAAAAAAAGGCTGACAACTCCAGGTTGTGAGACTGCTAATTAGTATTTCATAATAAATATTAATAACCGGAATACTAGGCAACCAGGAGGCCGGACAATAGCATCCTGCACAGGGAAGTGAATTTCTTTAAAAACTTTACTTGTTTTAAAAAATTTTCAGCTGAGTAAATAGAATTTCTTTGACCACGCCTTCATTGCTTATCTTCTTCAAATTATCCCTTGATTATTCATAATTGCACTGGAACTTTAAGAAAATGCAAAGAAAACCAGAAGCATTTGGTTAAATATTTGTTAGTTACCTATAGTAGAAATAGAGCAGGCAACAGGACTTATATTTCCACTCCTAAACAGTATTAGCAAATCTTGGGAGATGACTCGGCCAAAGCACTTTTATCATCTTTGATTTATATAGAAACTGCATACTACAGTATGATTGTGCATAGTCTTTAATATGTCTATGCATTTTTTTGTATTTTAAGTTGACCATCTATTTCTATAATTCCTCATTTATTCTGGGTACTTAACAGTACAGAGCCTGATGGATCATGGCTAAAACCAAGTAAGTTTACCTTTTTCTCCAGTTCTTGTTTTACAAGTTCACATTTCCGCCTGAGTTTTATATTTTCTTCTTCATTTTGGGTTAATTCTTCTGTCAATTTATCACACTCATTTTTTATCTTCTCCAGTTGTCGAGACTGAGTCTTGACTATGTTTTTCTCCTCTGCAAGTTCCATCTGATGGTAATGGGAAAATAGATTACAAAGTCAGTATATGAGTTATTTTGAAACATTCCTAGACCGCAGAGTTTCAGATCTGTGGAAAGCTATTACAGAAGGATACTTATATTTAATTTTTACATTTAAGTTTTATTAAGTGCAATCACTTATCTGAACATGGAAACCATGTATCACAGAGTTGTAGAACCATACAGTGTTTTAAAGCAGTAAATAGAAGTCTAAGGTACAGCATTTCAACTCTGCTACACTCATCAGCTTACATCACCTTAAGAAGCCCACTATTTATGGAACTTTTCCATTACTGAAATAATTTGGAATCAGGAAGTCCAAAATTATCATTTCATTTCAGGACATAATATTAAATTTATATGTGCACAGAAATAACTGCAAAGTTTTGTTATTTTTATTTTCTAGAATTGTGTAGCTTTAATGTTATTTACAGAAACACTGAAAGAAAAATTAAAACATTTAAGGGCCTTGAAAGCCCTAAATAGATGAGTGAATAAAGTAGATTGGTTTCCAGTGGAAAAGATAACTGACTGAAACTGACAGATTTGAGAAATTCTCTAGAATATCTAGAAAATGCAAAAAAAAATACAAAGAAGGAAACTACACACATATTACTTGAAACCAGTTCTGCATCAAGATGAGTTGTGCAGTGCAATTACACACAAAAATAAACCTGCAGAGTGAATTCTTTTCTAAAGAAAAGTAAAAATTCTGTTCTCCCAATTACACTATAAAAATAACTTTTATAGGGAAGAAGGGTAAAGAGAGAAGTTTTATGAGTTAATTTAGACACCAGAGCTAAGAGAGTACAAAAGCTCCTCTGAAGGACAATTCTGAGAAAAGACTTTTGTGTCTGAAGTTCACAAAGATGCAGGGACACAAAACCAAGACTGCAATGCCTAAAACATATTCTGTGAATACACTTATAAAAGCAACTTTTCAGTTCCTACTAAAGGTAATTGTATTACAACCTCTGTGCAGATGGAAACAATCCAAGAACCAAATTCCTCAATTCTATTGCCTTTGGGACACAATGGAGAAAGCTAATTTTTATTCATTTCCAGTATGTGACCATCATTTAATAGATCTGGGTTGAACCTACTTTCCACATCTGATAATTGTCGAGAAAAACTACACCCACTTGATACATGTATAGAAAACAGTTCAAAATGAAATACACGCATGTACACAATTTTATATGTATAGATACGTATCTCTATATAATCTTGCATTAAAGATTAATACTCGAAAATGCTGTCAGGCATAAGAACATTTTATATTTCATTATTCTAAGAGAAAAAGGACATTTAGTAAAATTAGGGGACAGATTGAGGGTTTCGAACACATAGCTGATTGACGAAGCAAACCATGTTGTTTCCTATGTCTAGTTTATCTATCACTTTAAATAAAAAATAAAAAAATAAAAATAAAAAAAAGATATTCTAGAGACATTGGTTGGGAATATTTTAGGAGGTTCTAGCAGAAACAGAATTAAAAGCTTAATCACCAGAATCTCAGTACTGGTACTGAGACAGTAAGATCTTTCTCAGCACTGGCTTCTTGTACAAAATTCTATATTGTTCTGCAGTTCTGCTGCAACCTACAATATTGCTAAGGCACCTCCCCTACTACTCCAAAAATCCTTTACTAATTAATAATTTTTCAATCCAATGTATCATTACAGAAAGCCAGATGTGTGAAACAAAGTATCACACAGACTGCCACGGTTTACAGAGGAGGCAAGAGAGAGAAGACAATATGGATCAAGTAATTGGGGTTTTATTTAAGTAACTTTTCAAAATTCCTCCTCTAGTTAGTTTAAGACTTTGGATCTTAATAAATGTGTTAAATTTCCCTTTACTCCCCAAGTCCCTCTCAACTGACCTTTATTTTTAGGACTTCAAAAACCTTAGGACAGGGTTATGTATATTCTTTCACAAAAGCAGTTACCAAGGTTGGATGAGGCTAAAGCATAAATAAGGTCAAGATTATTACTGTAACAGTAAAAGAATTGGTTACTGGGCACAAAAAGCTACCAGCTTGAAAAAACAATGAATGGATAAAAGAAACTCTTTCTTTTCCATAGACTTTACCCTAAACCCACATTTGATAAAATGCAGGCTGTTTACCTTAATTTGGATGAAAAGTATGTCCATAAAAGCAAAACCAATTGCAATGTAATGAGTTCAGACAAAAAGTAACCAAATCACCTGCACTATGACACGTTCTAATCAGATCTTTCTACAGATGGATGTGATTGTCTATTTTTTGCATGTATAGTCTTCGAATCAAAGGAATGTTGTGTATTTCTAAAAATGCTGCCTATCCTAATATATTACAAAATTGATCTGCCTCGAGATCTTCTCTGTTTCAGAGGCATAAAGCTATTAAAAAAAAAATGCATCTAGGGTAAGGATTCTGCAAAAGTTATAGCACTGTAAATGAAAGAAGGGTGTGAATTTTCAACATATTCTGTTTAGGTACCACTATCAAGGCCCCTGCTGTATGATTGACCTTTCCATAGAAGAGGAATACATAGTCACAATCAAGTCATCATTTTTTGATTACTACCATCCAGAACACACCTTCCTTCTTCCCTCTTGATATTAAATGCACAGTCTTAATTTTGATGTCATTGTCAAAGAAGACAAAACAACATACTTTGACAGATCATTTAAATAATGCTAGACATATTACAATTTAATTTGCCAAAGCACTACTGTCAAAATACTTTGATCTTAATGATCCTTCCACTAACAATCATCTATATTTTCTTTATTTCTGTCTTCATTAAAGGCTGTGTTACCAAGTGCTTAAGAATTACTGTCAATTATTATGTCATGAATGGTATATTAAATAACCAACCATCCTTTTCTAAGTAGCATCAATTCATAACTGCAAAAATGTGGAAAATATGCATTTTTAACTAGTTGCATTATTTTTGAAAAGAGAAAGGAAATAAGCATGCCTATATTAATTATAATGAAACACATCATAAATCACAAACTTTGATTAAGGATTTTATAGCTTTTTATGTTTAAATCAGTAGAATTTTGACTTGAGCAAATTTTTAATGGGACTGAAGTGGAAAGCATATTTACAGTGCTTCAGAAGGGCACTCAAAATAGGTTGTAAATTACCAACCTATCTGGAAAACTACTGCATCCATTTATACGAATATACAAATTATTATTATTAGGACATGCAAAGTACTATTTACATACATATTTAATCATGTAACCAAAGTTGCTTCAATAAAAGTGTAATGTATAGCTTATACAACTGCTGACAGCTAATTGTGCAGTTCAGATCACTTCAGCATAACTTTTCAATTTTATTCAGACCACTTAAAGCCACTAAGATGCTAATTTTCTTTACAATGCAATAGCCTTGATTCAGGAGCAAATGATGTAAACTAAAGACATTAACTTCTTTTTCACGAATAAATTCCTATATTTCATCATTTACTATATGACCATAGCGATTCTTCTGAGAAATTGTAGAAAGCAGAAATTCTAAAAAGTCTTTGAAATAGAAAACCATCAAAATTAGCCTTAACAAGTGTTATACATTATCACTATTCACATCCTGAAAATGTTTCCAGATATAACTACTTTATTTCTGCATCCTGCAATTTAAACATTTACAAAAATGCATCATGCCTGAAATACTTGAACAGTTCTTTAAAAGAGACATGACAATTGTAAGAGTAACAGTTGAAGAAGAAATTACCAAATAACATTAAAACGCTACAGCTTCATGTATCTTTTCTGTTCTGATCACAGAAATACGTATCTCGCTACCTTTGAACTAAGAAAAGTTCTTGATGACCTAAAAGTCTTATTGTTCTATTTTTTGCCCTGTATTTTAAACCTTTATAATGACCCGCAATAAAACATATGTTAAATATTTTAAAGACCACGCTTTATTACCTTCAGTCAGTAAATAGGCAAAAAAACCAACAGCCTGACATTGGAATTCCTGAGTAATAAGTACCTTTAGCATTCTAAGATGTGTCTCTGCATCATCCTTTTCTTGTTTAAGGAGTTTCATGAGCTCTTGAACATTCTGTTCATGTTTTATTTTAACATTTTGTAACTCTGATCTAAGATCTGCCAACTCCTGCTGGTGAACTTCTCTTTCCATCTTCAGCTGCCTGTTAGCTGAAGTTACCTCTTCATGCTTAGATTTCTGCTGTTTCTGGAGATCTGAGAGGCTCTTATGTAATTCCTTTTTGACTTTCTCCTCTTCTGCTATTCTGTTTGTTAGTTCCACCCGTACAGAGCTTAAGTTTTTCACATCTGCTTGCATTTCTAAGAGCTTTCCTTGGTCTTTTTTATGGGTCAAGTTACTAGTTGCAAGTTCTGTTTCCAAATGTTCCTTTTCAGCTTGCAGTTGATTTTGTAGAAAAACTTGCTTTTTCAATTCATTCTCTAATTTTCTTACAGTACCTTGAAATTCTTTGATCTCTTCCTCAAGAGATTCCTGATGAGACTTCATTTCATTCAGTTTTACCTCTTTGCAGTGAAGGAGTTCTTCCTGCTGGGCTCTCTTTGTAAGCACCTCATTCAGCTCTTTTTGAAGGTTTTCTATTTGGTGTATAGCAGAGAGAAGTTGACTTCTGAGGTCATCCTTTTCTTTGAGGGCCTAGGAAAGAAGAAAAAGAAATCCAGTGTGATGCAAAATAATTTTTAAAAAATGTTGGAACAATGTCCTTAGTCATTCCTAATGTTTAAGGAACAATTAGCACAAGTTCTTCCGTGAAAACACAAAATCTTTGTTTGTTATGAACTCACTGTAGATGTATTCAGGGTTTCTTTAAATTCAGACACCACTTGTGATCTCAAAGGTATACCTGTTCTTAAAAGCCTCCTAAGCAGGCTTTGCTGGTTCCTCCAAATGGCAAGATGGAGGAAATGAGGCAATACAGTAACGCAGCAGATTACAGGGAGGACTACTGGTCACACACACACCTTACCTATAGGTCCATTTCATAGGCTGACTTCTTTTGCATATTTTCTACAATATTACGTATAAAGTATATCAACTTCAAATTATTTCTGAAACTGCAGACAGTAGATGAATGAATAGCAGTTAAAAATCTTGTTCATTCATGCATCGAAGCCAAGAAATGAATACTTCATCTTCAAGATAAGAATCAGCCACATTTAATAAAGTAGCACTGTTTTCCTAATGAGCTTAAGGGTTGGAAGTTTCTCCCCTAAACATTGATATATTTTAGGTTAGAAAAAATCATAGAAAACATACTAAATGACAAGAAAAAAATTGTACTGCAAGTACATGTGTGTTACTAAACACCATTTCATTAAACTCATGTTACAGACACCATTCCCGATTCTTACTTATCTTGAGTTCTAATGTAATTTTTTTAACATTCTGTTTAAGGTAAGAAGGAATTTACAATACATCCAAGTCACACACAACTCCTACTATAGGGAAAAAAAGAAAGATAAAGGATCAATAAGATTTTCCTGATATATCTCAAATTTTACACTGAATTTTACTGACTGTTTCCACTAATTACACAAACAATACACACATCTTACAGATATAGTAAAATTACTTGAAATAATCCAGAACAAAAAGACAATTAGGGTTAATAGTGCACATGTTAAAAATAATAAAATAATAAAATAATTTGTAATTACATTAATAATAAGTAATATAAAACAAAACAGAAAAATAACAAATCGAGGATATGGGTTAATGACCATCATGGGTTTTTTTCTGAAAAAAACATTACTATTTCAACCTGCCTAAAACTGTCTTCTAATTCTATTTGCATGATTTGGTTAAATAAAACCAGTAAAATTTAGAAAAAAACCCAAACCACTATTAAGTAACTCACTTTGAGTGTAAGTATGTTTTCTACATTCCATACTTAGCAGAAAATAAATTCCGAAAGACACAAACTGTTAGAGATTCCCCCTGTCAACCAATACCAAGAATAACCACATAGGCAAGACTTTAACCAACTTAGTCCAATAACTCCAAAAGAATGAAACCTAAACAATCTTTCTATATCCCACTCATTGTCTGCAAATATTTGAAACATCTCATAAAACTGCAAGCTGTGACTGCAATCCCATTTTGAAAACTTGCCACCAACCCTTTGAAGTCCTATAGCAGAAAACAAAGACAACAGACTGTCATGTCTCCTCTTTCTTTATTATTTATTTTTATAGTGTTTTGCCTCAGATGTTAACTGTCTAGATATATCAAAGCTAGTTAAAATATGTTCATCTAGTTCCCTGAAGCTTATCACAAATGCTGTATCTAGATTGATTATATTCTCATATGGAAACCGGCTACAACTTTGTACTGAGAACATGAAGTATTGTTTGTCTTTCTCCTCCACAATGACACACAGTTTATTTTATGTTACATATCCTCCAACAAAGAAATTTTCTTCAGGAAAGACACTTATCTCAGACTGGTAAGAACAAGACTGGACCCATTACTGACCCCTGGGGAACACCACTAGCTACAGGCCTCCAACTGGACTTAGCGCTGCTGATCACAACCTTTTGAGTTCTGCCATTCACGGAATCACGGAATTGTCAGAGTTGGAAGGGACCTCTAGAGATCCTCTACTCCAACTCCCCTGCCAAAGCAGGATTGCCCAGAGCACATTACTCAGGACGGCATCCAGGCGGGTCTTGAAGATCTTTAGAGAAGGGGACTCCACACCCTCCCTGAGCAGCCTGTTCCAGTGCTCTGTCACCCTCACTCTAAGGAAGCTTTTTCTCATATTTGAATGGAACTTTCTGTGTCCCAGCTTGTGCCCATTGCCCCTCATCCTGTCACTGGGAAATTCACTCAGTTCTCAGTCCACTTCACTGTCCTCTCATCTAACCCACGCTTCCTAAGCTTAACTATGAGGATGTTCTGGAAGACTGCTAAAAGGCTTGCTCAAGTCCAGATAAACACCACCCACTGCTTTCCCCTTGTCTACCCAGCCAGTCATGCCATCATAGAAGGCTATCACACCAGTCAAGCATGACTTCCCCTTGGTGACCAGCTACTACAGGAGCAGGCATCTTCTGACTCAGCAACTAGAAAACATTAAAAACGTAGAATACGCAAAGACTCACAGACTCATTACAAAGAGAATGATGATTTCTGCTACAGTTCCAAGAAGGGATGATCAGCATTAGCACTGAAGTGAGTGCTTGCCTTTAAACCAGTGGCAGGACTAGAAAAAGTTAAGGAATTCTAATAAATAAATATATACATACATACATACATTCCAAACAAACCCAATCTTTTTTCCTGAGAAACTTCATAGGAAGAGGAAGAGAGGAATAAGCAGTTTGCCACACTGAACAAAGACAATGAAAAGCCCAGAAATGTTACATGATCAAATTTCAAATTGATTTTTTCAAAGAAAAAGTTCTGGAAAACATAAGGCAGAGGCTGAAGTAAAACACACAAGAAAAGCATTAAAAAAAAATAATCAAAAAACCAAACACCAAAACTTACAAAAATAGAAGGAACAGACTCTCCATCCAGATGAATGGAAAAAGCTAGGAACTGCACAGTAGGTGTTAGCAGCATGTTCATTCCAAATGCAGGTAAGAGCACCCTTTTTGCTAAAAACTCTGCATTTTCTCAGACAAAAAATAAGGATTTTTCCGCCTCCAAACATTAAATCCTATGTAAGTTGCAGTCCTTACAATATTTCAGAACCTGTAGTCTTTATTGGAATACATGATGTCATTACTAAGCCCTGAAGTCTGAGAAAAGCTTAAATGCAGAATGGAATCAAAAATATGCTAGTTGTGCCAAAGTCCAGACAGCATTACAGTCTGCTTGTAATCTGACACACCTGGTGAAAGCAAAGACCAGCTCTCAGAGATGTGACCACTATCCATGACACAAGACTAGGCATAACTTCAATATGGGCTATCATTTAATGTGATTAAATTTTTTTTATGTAATATAACAAAGCATCTTTCCTTAAAAATTAAGTAAAGATAAGTTATGTTAATCAAAAAGATAAATCAAAAGCAACATTCATAGCGAAACTTTCTTCTTTACAAGAAGAAAGCTTTGATTTAGTGAGGGCACTGGTATAAATACTGATTAAGGAAGAGAATGTGAAACTCTAATATTGCTATCAAATTAGAAAATTTGGTCCAGACCTTAAGGCAAACAGTAGTTTAAGTCACAGCTTGCAGAAATAAACTCCTTATCTTCACTTCTAAAATGGACGGAAAGGGTAGAAACACCCCCCTCAGTCAATCTTACCTGATTGTTCTTGTCCATCAGTTGGTTGATAGTTTCGCTTTGTTTTTCCATCTCACGTTCCAGTTTCTTACATTTCAGCTTCCATTGGCGGATAGTTTCCTGTGCTCTCACCTTCAAATCTTCTCTTTTTTTCTCACTCTCCAGCCTGAGTGCTTCTGACTGCTTGAATTCGGCAAGGTACCGCTCTGCTTCCTTGGTACTCTCTTCAACCTGTTGAGCTAACTGAGCGGATTGGAGCTCAGTTTGTTTCCGTCCATCCTCACAAGCCTTGTAGCAACTCTGTATCTCCTTTAGCTGGTCCAGGATTTTTTCCTGCTGCTTCTCCCTGTTTTCCAGGTCAGAAGTCAACACCTGGAAGATACACAACAGAAAACTTATCATAGAATGGTGATGTTAAATCACATTTCTATCTAAAATATGAACGATCTCCTTGACTACCAGGGAAAGCCCTATTAGCCCGGAGAATCTTCCCCCTCTGCAATGGTAAACCAATTCAACACAAGATACAAAATAAATGGCTACTCTATCCTGGATTTTACTTTCTGCATTTGTTCCTCTTTTATTTGTTCTTCTTACTAGTTATATCTTAAGTTTGAGAAGGAATCATCGACCAGGACTCATACGTTACACACTAGACAAATACAGAATAAAGCAAACAGTAAGAGATAAGGAGGTGAATATAAACAGATGAGAAGAAAAAGAAAATTAGCAAAGAAAGGATAGCACTCACCACAACAAAAGTAATCTATAGTATATGAGCTAGTTGTTACCCGGTTTTATGCCAGCTGCTTTTATGGAAGCAACACGCTGAATAAGGGCATTTTAGAAAGCACTGACAAATACAAAGAGAATACAGCAGTTTGCTAGATGTTTCTAGAAAAAAGTGCAAAGACATTTGAACATGTAGCAAGCATATTAGACCCAGCATTAGTTGACCTTTCAATACTGAATGAAATTGAACGCCCCCATTTTAAAAATAACAAGCCCTTCCTTATCTCGAATCTGGATATTTCTCAGGACAGACTCATAAGCAAGTCAGAAAACATTTCTCCATGTGTCTTCTGCAAGGGCATATTCAGAAACCACTTACTGAAACTTCACTAGCAAAAGTGAGTTTCATTAAAATCATCACACAGAATTCCACATCAGTATTCTGTATTTCAGGCCTTTTTAGACTGCTTTCATAGCATTCAGTATTTTCATTAATGACTTAGATGAATTTAATAGGCCTGCTCTATAGTCAGTCAAAGACATTATCAAGCTTCAAGGGATAGAAATGCTTTAGAGAAGAGGATTAGATTTCAGAACAAGTGACACAAATTGGAGATGTAGTTTGAAATAAACAGGGTGCAATTCAGAAGGAACAAGGGAAAAATACTTTGCGTGGGAAAGAATAAGCAGTTTTACAGATGCACATAGAATGACTACTTAGACAAAGGTCCTTCCACAAGGTTGGGAGGTGTTGGTGGATGGTGGGGGATGTTACTTTTGTTTGTTGGTTGGGTTTTGGGTTTGATTTTTTGTCTTCCAAACCTGATCGTTACCTCCTGGGAGGCAAAAACTGTACCAGTCTTTTCAGGATAGCATTTGCTGTCCTGGAAAGAAGACCGCACATGCACGCTTGCATGTGACAGACCACGGCGCTGCCAGAAAACACAGAAAGGAATGGACTCAAAACTGTAGACAAGAACAACCAGTCCAGCTGGCCACCGTGATAAAAACAGAAGTAGGATTATCCATTGGACAATCAGTTGCTCACCTATAGGGTGAATGTGTGCTCTAGACACAACTGAGATATAGGTAATAAAACATCGGGTAAGCATACTGCAGAATAGTCAGCAGTAAGGCTTACACTGAATACAGGAAAGTCTTTCTAGATTTACAGCTCTATACAACAGAAAAAAGACCCACATATGTTCCACTTCACCATTATTCAAACATGCATTTTTAAGTACATCAAGCATAACAACAGGTCAAACCTTGTAAAGTCTTCATTCAGAAGACAAAACAACCAACCCAAAAAACCCACAAGCTACAATTAATGAAATTTTATCAAAATTTGTTTAATTTCAAATGAAAACAGGTATTACAATACTACTTTTAAGATAGGGATTTAAATTCTGCATGTAGCAAAAGTTAAAAATAGCCCAATAAAACATAGTCAGACATCACATTTAGCTTACACATATTTGCTAAACTGGGTCATTTCTTCAGAGTCATGTGATTCTACAAACTATCATCACTTCCCATTTCATGTCTTTCTGGACAAACCATAGAGGTTGACAGCCCAAATTGATGTACTATTCAACTCTGCATCATTTAAAAATAGTTACTTATACATAATTCCCCCAGAGAAGACAGTTCATTAATGTAACGACAGTTCCCACAGACTTTTTAATGAAATATGAGTCTAAGCATAAACACAGAAAACAATGTTCAATTAATTGTAAACACTCACTTCACTATGTAGAAGCAAATCCTGATCTCCAATCTATTGATTTACAGTAAAATGGGGGAAAAAATAATAATAAAAAAAAGAGGCACATTTATTTTAGATGTTTATCTTGAAACACAACTAAATTATCATGAGCTATTTCCATGAGGCGGAAAAATTAACTTTGACATGGATGTCAAATATGGGATTTCTAATGTTTTATTTTTAAAATTTGTGAAAATAATACAGATCTTTGCACATAGTTTGTGCTTTGCTTAGCAAAGTTAAGCAAGCACAAACCTAAAACAGTTGAAGTCAGCTGGAAAACAGCAGCACAGCATATCAACATTTCATGCAGCTTTCCCTGTAAAGCAAGGGGATGGAGAATCTGGCGTTTCCACACCTTTTGTTTTTATAATATCATAACAGGGGTCCCAAATGTACTGACCTATACTTTTGAATTCTTATTTGACAAACGATAAACATATCTGTGAGTGAACACGTATGCAGTTGTCAAAATTCTGTTTGATCTTTAAGGGCTTGCCCTACTGGTATTTAAAACATTAAAAAAAAAACCAACTTTTCAGGCATGGGCTGTCATCAAAATGATAAACCAAAAAAAATGTGGTATGAAATCATATTTATCATCTATACACACAGAGAGAGGTCTCCCTGAAAGAAGAAAGCTTCTTTCCAGGTATGGCACATACATATATTCCCAGAAGAGGAACAGACGTACACAAACACTATTTGTTAGAGATTTTTTTTTTCTTCAGTAGCTCTGAAAGCACACCTCAAACCTCACTGCCTATGTATAGAGCTTAAGTTTTTACAGAAACAAAGACTGGCTCCTTGAAAAATCCCAGTATGCAATCCCAATTTCTAGGTGTTATGAGAAAAAAAGTAGGATGACCGATTGTTTGTGATTTTTAAAATAGTATTTCTAATAGAACAGCTACAGGCAAGTAGTCTCTTTACCATTTGTTGTTACCCGCCTGCACACATCAACATTGCTGTTGATAACCCTTTACAACAATGAAGGTCCAGAGCTCATCAGAACCATCTTAACAGACACAGTTTTCATTTTATTATTCAAAATATCAACCAACATGGTCAGTAGAGCATCCCTTGATGAATAAGATATCCCCCTCAGACAAACACTGACCAGAAACTGGGTATTAGTGTTTGTAGAACCATACTATCAGCAAGTAGTAAATAGTTAATGCAAAACATAAAACAAGTTACATTACTACATGTTTTTAATGCCTAATTTTGATTTTATGAGAATTAAGATCGTTTTGATAATAAAAAATAATTATGCAAATTACTGGTGTCATTGGAAAAACATTGTATTTGGCAGTGGTGAGCTGTGAAAGTATGACCTTGCGGTTTCATTTCACAATGATGATCTTATAAACTTAAGCTTTTAATTTCTTTCTAAACAATCTTTACAACTAAAAATAACAGATAATGAAGCTAAACGCATAGCATCGCATTGCACTTTTCAATTCTGGCGTATTTTCAAAAACATTAGATCTGATACATAAAATTTTAAAAACAAAAATACCATGTGCCAATTGTTCATAAGCTTGTCAAGACCTTGTCTTGAAAGTCAACTATTTCCTCTTAAAATAACAAAGTATCTTGCACAGAATGTTTATACTTGCATGTATATGCAAACCACGGCTTACACATGGAGTCACGAAGCCATGGCTAACTGGGGAGGTCCCAATGGACTGGAGGGTAGCAAATGTAACACCCATCCACAAGAAGGGGAGAAGGGAGGATCCGGGAAACTATAGACCTGTCAGTCTGACCTTGGTACCAGGGAAGGTCATGGAGGAGATCATCTTGGGTGCCACTACAAGCCATATAATGGACAACCAGGGGATCAGACCTAGTCAGCATGGGTTTACGAAAGGTAGGTCCTGCCTGATAAACCTAATCTCCTTCCATGACAAGATGATATGATTATTGGACGAGGGAAAGGCTGGGGATATAGTCTACCTAGACTTTCAAAAAGCATTTGACGCTGTTCCCCATAGAATTTTTATGGAAAAACTGGCTGCTCATGACCTGGATGAGCATATGATCTGCTGGATCAAACACTGGCTGGATGGTCAGTCCCAAAGAGTAGTAGTCAGTGGAGCTAAATCTAGCTGGTGGCTGGTCACGAGTGATGTTACTCAGGACTCAATGTTGGGACCATTTCTGTTTAACATCTTTATTGATGATCTTGAGTATAGCATCAGTAAGTTCACAGGTGACACCAAGTTAAGAGGGAGTGTTGATCTGCATGAGGATAGGGAGGCTTTACGGAGAGAGACTTGCATAGATTGGAAAATTCTTCACAGAATGGTCAGACACTGGAACAAGCTGCCCAGGGAGGTGGTTGAATCACCATCCCTGAATGTGTTTAAGAGTCATTTAGATGTGGTGTTGGGGGATATGGTGTAGGGGAAAACTTTGTAGAGTGGGGTTGATGGTTGATGATGCCAAGTGTCTTTTCCAACGTGAATGATTCTATGATACGGTCAGTCTTGAATATTAAAATAACAACTGCTGGAGTAAGTAGGTACCCTTGTTTCCCCATCATGGTTCATACCATTTGTGTATAGACATCTGTAGGTTTCTCAATCCTTAGTTTCCCTTCAGCCTTTTAATCCTCATTTTCCTTCTCAGCCAGAGAATCTCCATTGCAAAGGGAATTAAATACGTGCACAGACAATACATCATAAAATGTTACCAGTGATGGAAGCCAGACAGCTTGCTTCTTACATTTGAAAAACTGTTTGTATGCACATTCAGCACAGGCCAAAGATTAGACAGGGGCTGGGTCAGACACTGTGAGGACATATTCTGGCATTATAATCAAGCATCATACCACAGGGGTTTCATGATTTTTATTATTTTGGTGGTGGTGGTTTGTTTGGGAGGTCAGCTGGTTTTTTTCATTACCACTGAGGGTGAAATACTGTGTTACCTAAGGGAAAGGAGTTGCCCTTCATCAGGATACCATAGCACACAGAAGATAAATGAAGTGCCACGGGAAGGAAAATAAATTAAAAACCTAACACAACAAATCTAAGTTTGTTCTCAGCCTCCAGAGCTGTGGGATTTGAAGGAACTGGTCAAAAGAGAAACATGAGTCCTTAGCACACACTACACCTTAATCCAGCTCCAGGGTCTGGATTTACAGCACCAGAGCCCTGCTAATGGTGGAGAAGCTGGAATTATAACAGATGTGTCTCCACCTACATTTTGGGAACGTGCTTAAACTTAGTGCTTGAAGTTGTCTTCTAATTTTCACATCCCTATCTTGGAATTACCCTTCTGGGTAATTAAGAATGTAAATATTTTAAGGATTTCTACAAGATAGCAATACAGAGACGTGGCAGTTTTGTTTTGGTCTTTTTTTAAATTCAATTTTCTCCTCCTCACTTGTGACTAGTAAACGAGAGTGAGATAATCTAAAAGAAAGGACAAGCAATGTCAGATGGCAGTACTTAATAGGAAAAAGAAAATTAAAAAAATTACCTTCCTTGGACACCTGAGTTTCTTTTCCAAGTAGCAAAGTATTTAAACACTTGTGATTAAAAAAGAAATGCCACAAAAAAATGAGAAATGCTGCCTTTATAGTTTAAGACTCCAGATTCCAAGGAGCATCTAGTGTCTTTAGTAGTTGAAGGTCGGTCACCCAGATAACTCAGAGAGCATCAGCTCTGGATGGAATAGAAGCATGATGATATTCTGTGACATACAACAGCACAGCAGTCCCCCTGAGAGGAGAAACCCAGGATATTCAGAACAGTTGACTGTTAAAATGTGTTGCATATACATGTACGAGCAACTGTTAGCATGTTTTGCATTGCAGTTACTATAGAAAATCCTGACTGTGGTATGTTGTCTCTTCTCAGTCATTTGACACCAGTCATTTCTGGGTCCTGGTTTTTCTCACCAGATTAATTTTGTTGCTGCATTTTCATAGTTCCACTGCTAACAGAACCAAGGGTAAGATCTTAGAATACTCGTGTCAACTCATTTGCCATCAACATAACATCAAATGCTGTCCTTCTGGCTATAGTATCTGAGGATATAAAAGAGAAATATGTTTGTGGAACCTTTAAAAATGTCATTAAGATTAGTTACTAAATCCTGAGCTAATATATTGATATTAGCTCTAGAGATCTGAATGCAAGTATTATTCTCAAAACTGATTAAAGCCTGTGTCAGCCCTCAGAGTACAGCACTGCCACAGACATTTCAATTGATGGGCTCTGGCTCGAGATGATGCAGAACAGAGGTGATTAACATACTCTGAAGCAGAGGCGCCATTTGCCCCTAGTAAAACAGTTCTGCATCTAGTTTTCTACATATACAAAACCCTCATATGCAATCCAGCTTTCAGCTTTTGAAAGATGCTGGAGGCAGAGAAAGAGGCCAACATTTTCCAGTTAAGAGCCTAGTTATTTAGCTGAAGTGTAAAGTAATCACCACCGCCACTACTCCAATAACTCCTGCAGTTTGGAGTTCCAGACTATACATATCACAGTTGTGACTTGCATTTTCAACATCTAATTTAAAAATAAAATCACCACAAACTGCAGCAAAATTCATTCTAGGTACAGAAAACACACGGTGTGTTCAGCACAACATTCCTTAAAACTTTTGTGAGCATTTAAAATGCAAGCAAGGCTACTCATTTGCTACACTCCAGAGAACTAACGCCTTACACCAGTTATATGCAAAATAAGAAAGCCACACTCCACCCCACTGTACTAATTATATTATTCATCTAGAGTAGATCTGTATGTATTTTTCTCCCTCCTCTGTTTTTTTCTGCCCTCTATTTCATCAGCACAGTCACAACGTCGATTATCATATTCTTTTCAACAATGCTATCCAAATTATTCCTCTTACTAATTTTTTATGAATGCAGACCTCAAATATTAATTTATGCGTCACAATCTGATCTCATTTCTTGCCAGTCATACGGTATCTAACCATCAAGAATCGTTAATAAAGAAGGTGTAGATTTTTCATGTAAGCATAAATTCTGTGTATTCAGTAATTGGAGTTGCAAAGCTTCAATCAGTGAAGAAGTGTATTCATTTAGTAAAAGGTATATTGCACAAAATCAATTTCTTAAAGTGATGTCTGCTCTATATTTTTCCAAAGCTTGAACTGCTCCTCATTCTGACAGATAATGGTTTATGTAAAACACCGCAGCTAAAACACTTATTTTCATCTGTTCAGGCTGATATGTGATTTTAGATAGAAACTTTATCAAAATGAATAGCATCGGTACATTTTAAATCTATCTGAAGCACTCTTTCAGCATGTTAACTCCATTGACATGGCAATACAGGCTGGTCTGCAAAGGTATTGATTTCTCTTACAATGTGAAAATGTATCCTTAAATTTCACAAAGTGTTACTTACAGATTTTCAGATATTTTACTTGGCTCATATAATGAAAATAATTGGCTAACAGTTTCATCTTCAGAGGATGAAAAAGCCTGAAAATTAATTTTAATGAGGATAAGATCTTCATAAGACTGAAAGACTTACGTTACTGAAGAATTTTTATCTTTAATAAACAAAATAAAGTTCAATAACTTTCCCTAAGAAAATTCGAAATATTTTAACAAACTGACTGCTGTTACGCTCTACTGGTCAATACTGCAAGATTACTTTGACCTAATTAGAATGAGATGTAATTAGTAAATCAAACTATTTCAAAAAATTAGGAGTCTAAAAATGCTTATGGAAAAATTACATTAGTGTATCTTTATAATCTATTTTGTTTATTTCTCAGCCATAATAGTCAGGTCATAATAGCCAGCCATAGCAGTCCCATATCTATATAGTTCAATGTAGAAAAATACACTTAAAATGGATGCAAACATTTGCAAGGTCTTACAGAAGCATCTTCAGGTAAACTACTGCAACTAAAATCAAACATTTTTCTAGTAAATTAAAAAATTCATTTTAATTCTAAATATTTATTTTTTTAAATTAAATGTAGTTCTAAGCATGAGTTTAAGAATGTGATTGTAACCATTTTCACCCTCTCCATTTGACATCATATAGTGAGTTTATGGCAGCTGTCAAGGACTGAATGTACAACACACACAACTCAAATTGTTGAAAATAATGACATTTAAATAAATCAAAAGAAATTTTTAATATCACATGTACACCAGAGGCAAATGCAGTTACACCCTCCCCACTAGCCAAAGATAAGTTACACTGAAGTCAAAAGTGACTGGTCACTTCCAACTGGGAATCAGACTATCTGGTAGGAGCAGCTGTTAGAACAGGCTTGACAAACTGCTTTGTTAGTACATAAGTTTAGAAATTCACATCCTTGCATTCCTTGATGTCTCATTAAAAGGAAAACACACTAGCTTTTTCCTGTTACTGCCTCTGTAGGAGAATGCAGTGGGAAGCAGATAAGAAGTACAAAGTATTTTCTGTTGAGATAATCAGGGAAGTGAAAAATTTCTAACTTGGAGCAATGAGAATGACCCCAGCTGAGCACTCTTCCATCAGTATTTTCACAGAGCAGGAAATTAGTATTAGAACATCATTCTCACCATCAAGAAAACATGTTCTACAAGCAGAAGTTCAAAAATATTGGGTTTCTATGGGGTTTTATCCCATTAACTCCTGCCACCAAAGCAATCGGAATTTTTCAGGCTCCACAAAACAAAAAAAAAAAACAGCATGGTTGGGTTTTTTTGATTAATGAAGATCTTATCCACATTAAAACAGGTTAGCCTGGAGTCGTATTGTCCAGCTAGAACACATGCTGATGGGCATGAGCAAACAAGTTCTGCTTGCCTTATCCTCTATAGGAGCGCTCTAAGTCTCTTTAAAGCTGTTCCATGACCAATTTTCATAAAGCATGTAGGAACTTATCTTGAGACTTCTATTTTTTCCAAATGTAATTTGATGTATTAGCTTGATTTAAATCAGCACAGAAGTTGACAAGGGAATAGAGCAGCAGAAGTAAACTGAACATTACAGTCCTATAAATCTATGAAAACGCAAGAAAAAAATAATTGCTGCTTCTGAATTTCCAAAGTGACATAACATCATTTCAAAGAAAAATACCTTCATGTAAAAAACAAACACAAAATACCAAAGCCCTGGATTACTGTATGTCCCAGTACAAGAAATGTTAAGTACTTGACTACTGAAATCCCATAGAGGGTTTTGAAAACATCCTCATTTCTCCTGACAGCCATGAAAGGCAGTAGAAAACAGTTACAGTTCAGGTATCTTACTACCAATGACAAATCTAGGCAAGATCCAAAAACACAGAAATCTCCCATCTTAAATAAAAGGTCTACTGCCTTTTCATATCTCATTTTATGTTCAAGGTAAAAGTCTTCTATCTAAAACTCCAGTGTCAGAGACTGTTGCCATCAAATCACCTTTTCTTTGCACATGGGAAAGAAGCAACCCAAACCATGAATTCAAGGGGAATAGCCAACCACCATTTTTGGGTCATTAACAAGATTGAAGAGAAAAACTCCTGCAAACCCAAACCACCTTTCAAAAGTTATTTATGGAATAAACTAAGAAGAGTATGACAGTTACTCTTAGTTTTAAAGGTTATTCCTTGATCTGGCAGATCCTCCACCTTAAAAACATGGGTAATTATTATAAAAAAACACAAGAAACCACATCAACCAACAAAATTACAACTTACCTGTATGTGCATTACAAGCTGTGCTTTCTCCTTGTCCTTACGCTCTATGCATCTCTTCAGTTCTTCTACCTCTGACATTACAGCATTGTGGCTCAGCTTTGCTTTAAGCTCCAAAATATGTTTCTCCAGTTCTTGCTTCTCTCTCTCATGTCTCTCAACTACTATAAAACAGTGGGAACAGAACAACAGCCCTTATAGAAACACCACCTCGTGGTAAATTATCTTTTCTCATTTCTATTCTTGCAATTTTCTTCTCTCCTTGAGACTATTCTCTAGAAGTACTGATCAAAGCATCTATGAAAAATGGCTATGCCTATATTATAAACTTTTACTGAATGAAACAGTATTTTTTTAATCCAGCCATTGGAATGGGGAGGGGTGGAGGGAAGAATTCTCCTCTTTTTTCTTTTAAAAAACAACTCACCCAAATAAAATAAAACAGGACAGAAGCAATAGGGAAATTCTGGTGTAAATGCAAATGGCCACAGACATTCAAGGTCAAGATTTTACTCCAGCAGGGTAGTACCTCCTTATTTGGAAGTCATACTATCTGTGCATTTTATGTCTGAATCCTACAAGTACGATAAAAGTTCTTGATGTAAGCTGTAAATTGCCTCAACCAGAAATTCAAAGGTGTTTAGTCATAAACTACCAGAGGCAAAGAAAATCTCCATTTGTATTCTTCCCATGCATCTTTGGAGATACAGAAATAACACAGTACGGAGAAGCACAACTGCATAAATAGCAGAAGTATATATGTGTATTTTTACAGCTCCAGTTCATTATTTTTTTTAATTTACTTTCTTCATATTCTTACGACAGTTCTGATTTATAATTATAAAGGAAATGGAAAAATTAAAACACACTCTTATTGAGGAAAGGCATTTTGTTTCAAATAAATTCCCTTTTAAGCAGATACATTAATATGACTGGAGAAAAACTATTAAAAATGACAATTTTGTGTTAGATTTTTGAAGCTAAGCCATGTACAAAATCTAGCTATTTTCCAATGCTCTATATGCAATTTGTAAAACAGGGAGTCAGAGTCCTATTTTAATAACCAAGATAATAGTATGAAAATATAAAAAGAAGTCATTAAACAAACCAATTAAACATTCACTGAGGCACTGGACTTGGAGTCACTATTCCTCTATTATCTTGAGTAATACATTTCTATGTTAATAAGGAGAAATAAAGACTTTCTGTAATGCCTTTATGATTATGGTTGAAAAGTTTAAATACAGATAGATAACTACCAAAGTAGTGAAGACCTTGCTAAAGTGGTAATTTAATATGCAATTACATCTTGAAATTGTTTAAAATATTTTACTTCTAAATATAATTGTTCCATCTCTAGTATTCTAACATACTGCAAAGAGAAGCGCTGACTGCAACATACCGGAAAATTTTCTTAACCTCTCTGGAACACGTTGTTACCCCTTAGATGTTCTACCAGAAATCCATCAGTCTTATTAACCAGCTAAGTAAATGATTTTCAAGATGGAACAATTTAAACTGCAAATGGACTGAAATGCAAAATTTCAGGAAAATTATTTAAAAATCTGTCAATTTTTTTTCTTCTGTAAAAACATTATCCACTTCAGTGAAATTGTCTCTAATGATCTTCACTTGTTTTAAAGATGCAAATCATGGCACTTCATCCTAAATTTTAACTCTTGTGGCTAATTATTTTTTTAATATTTGGGTGCCAGTACTTACTAACTTAAAAGCTGAGGAGTTAAATGTCTGTTTTTGTTGAAACAATAGAAAAGTTAGACTGAAACTCAAAGACAGAATTAATGTCTAGGCTAACTAATTCTCAGGCTTCTAGTGCCAAATTTGAGTTGTACCTGTTCTAATTCTCCTGTCATCATCTTGTACATCCTGGAAGCTCTGGTGGCGTGTAGCAACATGTGAAATTTGATGTTGCAACTCTATACGGTCTTCTTCTGCTCTCAAAAGTTGGGAACGAAGATCCTCAATCTAAAATACATGTAAAAGTATCAAATGTTTAATGAAAAACAAAATGAAATAGTAAATAGCATATTTGTTTCATGTAGTGCTTAATAAAAAAATCTATGTCCAAGTAGTATTTATATATAAATCTCAGGAGTACTGCAGATGGTAAAAGAAAAGACAAATTACTTCCTAATTACAGGCCACAAAGTGATTATTTAAAATTAAAGGAAATATTTTGATTTGCTATGTTGACCACGGATAAGCATTAACTTCTCTAGACCAAGCAAAACACTACCATTTTATGTGCTGCAATTGTCTTTTCACATTGCTAGTGAAATTATTTATACAAATTTAATAAGCAATGTATTTTATCTAAATTCTACTCATTAAAAATACAATGTACTTATTCTTAAGAGCCATTGGGGCTTTTCACATTTTTCGGTTCTATCATACATAGTCTAGCACTCACAAAGAGGATATTGTATACAGGCAAATAAAGAAAATGCGATGTTAAAAATGAACTGAAAATAGCTCTAGTTCATACTACCCACATGTGATATAGTGCTATATTCCATGCATAGCAAGTTAAATTCAAAACAACAATACAGCCAACTAAATGTTATGATAAATACACAACTCAAAAAACTAACAGGTAAGTATGCTAGTTACCCCTTCCCTATTTATTTCCATTTTTTCCCCAGATCCTCTGAAAAAAGGAAAGATTAGAAATGTTTAGGAGAAAGTACACTTTTCTAAAGCAACAATCCAGGTTCCTGGAACTTCTAGATTTAATCATATATGCGTCAATAGGTATTGCTTAGAGCACACTTAGATACTTTTTCAGCTGTTTGGGTTTTATGTATTTCTATCATATTGGAATACGATATAGCAAATACTTCTACATCACTGATTTATCTGAATTCACCAATTACAATATGCACTTTGCATAAGAATAATTACTAATATTGAAATTGTCCTAAAGCACACTATCAAGGTCGGTTACAAATAATGTGTTTACGTACTTAAAAAGTACTGTAACTACTACCACTACCATCATTACTATATATGAACATCTATACATGAAAGTTTGGAAAGCAGAAAAAGTATAACAAGAGTTCAGTCCACGTATTTTTTACACTCTTAAATTTGTCTTTCTGTGTCTCCTCCTTCCCTGCCCAAAAGAACGTTACCAGAGTACGAGAACAGAAGATTAAGCAAAAAGACTCAGACAGAGTTTAATATGAAAACTTCAGGATTTTCACCACACAAAAGCAGTTACCTGATGCAAAAGAACTTCTCTACTGCCTTCTGATTCATTCAACTTTTTCCGGGACTGCTCCAATTCCTGCTCAAGCTTTCATTACATAAGATGAAGAGAGGAAAGTAATGTATGCATCATACTACAGGAGTGCACTTTAATTATTTAATTCCGGTCCAAATTAATCAATATAAGCATTTATTTGAAATGAGGTATAATACGCACAATATTCTTATTTGTCCAAAATTTAAAGAAAATTTTCATTTGTACTAAATCCCTACTATATTTATTTAAATTAAATCAAGAAAATTCAACTTACAGTTTGTATATTTTGTACAATATTTTGTATCTCATGAAGATACAAAAGAGTTCATATAATCCAAAACAAAAAAGCACAAAAGCAAATTTTTGCTGGGTTAAGTGTCAAAGAAAGCAAGATAAATTTTTTTAGAAGTGTCAAAAACCATTGTCACTGGGTTTGAAACATTCTAACTCATTAAAATTAACAATAACTTAACATTTGAAGTCACCTTTGTTACACATAGTTTATTCATAAAAGATTAAAAATGACACACATTAGTAGAACTGGTAATTGATAAATTCTATGTTTTTTCTGCCTTGTGTGAAAAGATGTACTTGAATTATTATGGAAACAAGAGAATGAAAAACTAAAGTGCCCAGAATTTTATATAATTAAAATTTTTCCAAAAAATATAATACTGAGAGGCTTTATAATGTTTAATCAGAAATATCCAGCAAACTGATGACCATTTAGGGAAAAAAAAAAAGAACAAAAAAAAAAGAAAACCAAATCTATAAAATATTTTCTGACTTTTACCATAAATAGTTCAAAAGATCACAAAGATCCGCATGGAAATAAATAACAGTTTTGACAGCGGAAATTGTTGTTGCAGAGATAGCAATCCCAAAGAGGATGTTGAGAGGCTGGCAAATCAGCAAAGTAAACAGGACCAGCATTAATGAAATGGTGAGAATAACATAATACAAAACACTAAATAGTTGGTTTAACATGAAAGAATATAACTTTGAAAGTACTGACAAAAATGCCAAATTCTATGTAAGAGGAGAAAAACTAAAAAAGTGTAATACGGCCCTAGCATCCTGCCAGAATATCAATATAAGAAATATTTTTTTCTGTGAAAAAGAAGAGAGCAATGGGGCAACAGAGTTCAGAAAGACTAATTATTAATAATCATGGTGCAAAATAACTCGCACGCATTTAGTTGCAGGGATGAAGAAAAGCTGCATCTTTGAGCTGCTGCAAACAAGCAAGAGCAGACTATGTACAAGTTCAGAGACAAATCGGAGAAAGAAATCAAGGATAATCCCCAAATTAAACTTGTCCACCTGGCCGGATGAAAGTCATTAGAAGTAGTACGCTATAACTAAAGAGATTTAAAGGAAACAGAAGTTCAGCACAGCAATATTCACAGTGCCTCTGATGAAAAAAAAAAAAAAAAACAAACAAATCCAAACCCCTGTTACATTAGATAGTAAATAAAGATTTATCCTACTGGTTTCTCCGAAAAAGTAAGTATATTATACTGTAACATACGGCACTATACACTTACTTAGAACTAAACAAGAGAGAAGAAAAACAAGTCTTACTTGGTTCTTTTCACTTTCATATCTCACAAATTTATTTTTCATGAGTTCTTCTGTTTCATCTGCTTTAGCATCTTGCTTCCTTAAAGCCTTTTGAGGGGAAAAATATATTGTGAACTTCATTATCAAATTTACAGAAGTCTTCTTTGCAAGTCTGTTAATATGAAAGAATATATCTGCTGAAATATTTAAGAAAGAAGATCTAGACAAATGCTTTCTGTCTATGTCTAACACTTCCATGTGGCGCCAGTGTATAATGTCATGAAAAAATAAATACAAGTCCATACATACATAAGCACACCCATGCACAGAACAGGGTCAAACACAAAGTCAAAGCTAGCACAAACATCCTTCCGATGTATAGAGCTCCAGACACTCAAGGCTGACCCCAAACACTTTGAGATGAAGGTCCAAACCTCAAGAGATCCCCCACTGATAAGCGGTGAACATTCTGGTTGAAAACAATATATTCTCTAACATAAAATATGCATCGTATGAAATATAGTGCCCTGTAGTAAGGAAAACACTACCATAAGGTTGTGTTAGAAGCCAAAAAAAGGAAAGTTAGTTTTATCTGAATCTGGACAGATGCTTAGAATCACAGTATTAAGACAGAATCAACTGAAACTCTTCTGATTGGAAGTTATTGACACTGATGTGTCCTACTTCGAGGGCACAAAAAATAAAAAATCCACAGGGACTTTCTCTGCCCACTCTCCCCCCAAACTGAAGTATCTAAAATACACTTAAACACATTTTCCGAAGCATCTTGCAAAAATCCTATTGCCTTGAATATCAATTTCGAAACGTTTTCCCCTTCTTTTTTTTTTTTCCAAAACGAACACTATTTGTAGAACACAGCCAATAAAGGAATGCAGCTGACATCACAGAGGTTAATGACACATACAAGTTGCAACACACACAACCCACATTTGGATATATCAAGCCATAACAATATCACTGGGTCATCTGAAGTATCACTTAGAAACACCAGCTGAGAGAGATCACTAGCCATACTCAAAATTTGCTGTGAATTTGAGTAACCATGTTAATAAATCTTGTTTCTTTGCTGTGCAACATGACCAAGTGGTTTTCACACAAGCTACAAATCGACTGGAGACCTTAGCACACATCTTTTACTTTCATGCAATATCATGAAGCATAAGTACATCTATTCCCTCCACCATTACCTGCTAAAACTACAACAGAACAACAGAAACACAACCTGTTCAGAAAGAAATGTCTTTTCCTCAGTCTGCTCTTCCTGAGCAGCATTTTTATTTTACTTTTTAAATGAATGTCTTTTTTAACAATTGTCCCTGAAATTTGCCCCAGTAATTAGCACAATTTCATTCAGTTTTTGATCATTTCCCCTTCACCGTATGAAAACAGAAGGCAAGATATTAATCAGCCTCAGTGAAGTGTGGTATTCAGTTTTAGCTTTTAAAAGTAGCTTTAGGGAGAAAATAAATGGATTTATATCTTTATCTCAGTCTTATATCCTCACCTCAGGAAACATAAGGTTTTCAGTACAGTTTAGACTCCTCTCCTGTTTGAACAGTTTACAGTAAAAACTGATACTGTGGAAGCTTTTTTACCATAACTATGCCACTGAAAAGACTCTGTCACATAAAGAATTATGCTTTTAATTTCATTGATTCATAATCAGATAGATTATGCAAGACTGTAACATATTTAAGTATTCAAATCTGATTCAAATCTATCATTCTAGTCAACTAATAAACTCAACACTGAGCACAGACCCAACTCACTTGCATTTTACTCAAAAAGACTCTAAGGAGAGCTCCCCAAAAATCACATGAACAAAAATCAAAGCAGATCATCACCTCAGCTAATGCCATTATTGCACAAATTTGGGTTGTTTTTTGTTGGGGGTTTTTTCTGGGGGTGGAGTTGGTGTTTTGTTTTTTGTTTTATTTTTTTTAAAGGGCTAGAAGTCTGCTAAGGATATATGATCTGTACTAAGTACAACTGAACTTCCCATTTACTAGCAAAATTAGAAGCTCTGTTATATAGAGTCAATTTTATGCCAACCTTATTTTTGGCTCTAAATTAATTATTAATAGAGGACCAAGAACACATGTTTTCATGTGCAGGTTTTGCTAGAGATGTCAGTCCCATAAGGAAAATATTAAAGCTGGGCTAGAATTAGCAATACTAGGAAAATTTTCAAAGCTTTCCCTAGTGAAGGCAGAAAGCACGTCTCTGCATCAGTAGTACATCCTAATTCCCAGATGAAATCAGAGAAATTAATATGCCATTTCAACTTGTCAGGATCAGTGAATGATATTTAAGTTATTAAACAGCAGTAACTTCAAAAGGCAACCTTTCCTATCACTGACACTACAAAAATAATGTTCAGATTCATTTTCTCTATATATTGCAACAATAACCCATAACCATTTCATTCTTAAGAAAAAAAAAAAAACTGTTCATATATGTATCAGAGTTAAAATACTACAAAAAAATGAATGTGATGTTACAATAGAATCATAGAATAGTTAGAGTTGGAAGGGACCTTAAAGATCATCGAGTTCCAACCCCCCTGCCATGGGCAGGGACACCTCTCACCGGAGCAGGTTGCTCAAAGCCCCATCCCTGGCCAGCTGGCCAAGCTTTTGATTTCACTCAGTAGAGCAATTCTTACAGGGCTTTTTAAAGGGTTCACTAGCATAAGACAGTATTAGAATACTAACATGCCAACTATACCCCAACTCAACACACCTCATCCAGACAGAGTATATCAAACCTCAAAACTTCAAACAGACGAAATAATTTACTCTCTGCTAGACAGATATTGTTCCTCTTATATGGGGAAAACTACATGGAGGCCTCTGTAGCAACAGTTCTCAATCCTTCCAAGTTATGAAAATCTTCCAATTGCAAATCATAACTTTTACTGCAATTTAAGCCTTCTAAATTTTCTTAGGGTTTGGGTTTTGTTTGGTTTTAGTTTTTTTTAAATAAAATCAGATTATTTCAAAGTAATGTACACACCACAAACTAAATTTGCTCTCTCAAAGCAAGACTGATCAGTGAATTATAGTCATACTGGTAGAATTACATGAGCCAGACCAGCCTCATGCTATATTTTAAAATAAAGTAAAAATACACCACATTCTAATCTGAATGAAAATTCTTTCCTAACTTGCTACATTAGGAGCTAGCATAGGGCTCAGTAGGTTACCTAGGCATGCCAGCCAGGCATTTAAAGACATACTGCCTAGCTGTTTCACTGACAGATATGAATGAGACTTGCTCGTGTTCCAAGACGGTGTAAAATCCAAACTACAATCAAACCAGAAACCATTAGCCACAGGTGGCACAGCACAGAGCCAAGCAGCAAGTATCAATGATGCATTAAAACATCCAGATGGCTCAAAGCACAGATTAAGTTTATTTTTGTCCTAAAAAGATCAGTGAGAAAGACATGCAAAAGAGAAATTTCAGTAACGCTTTTGGCCATCAGTCTACCCCACTCTCTGCTGAAAGCCCACCAGGTTCCTGCACTTCCCAGTGTGTGCAGTGGAAGGCAAACAGAATACAAGTATCCAGTTGCAGGAAGGAAAAAAATGCTTCCTGACCTATTGAAGTTATTAGCTTAAGACATAACTACAGTCATTGCCTTACTACAGTCAGGATATTCAAAATCTTTTATAAAGGTAATTCTTTTCACCTAAAGCCCACAAAGCATGAATGCACAGACTCATTTCACCAAACCCCAGGAAGCCAAGTACAGGAATTAGAAAAGTCATCCAGGGCATCCAACGCATATAAAAGCTTTTTAAAGGCCATTTTTAAGAATGATACATGATCTTGTTCTAGAAAATGGATGCATAAATGCAGACAAACAGAACAAGGTGATGGTGTCTTCATGTTCAAAACAAAGTACTGAAGAATCTCAAAATAGCTTTAGTGTACACAACAAATGTATTTTGTCAAAGCAACCCACATATAGATGTCAGTAGCACTAGCAAGATTAGAAAGGAGAACAAATTTGCTCATCAGAAACACATTTGTATCAAGAATAGAGAAGAAAGTGAAGATGTATGATTTGCATTAATTTCTCTATGACAACTTTCTAATTTGCAGTAATTGCTGTTTAAACAGATAGTGTTTAAACACACTAATACACACTAAGTGGAAAGATACATAAAAACATAGAGAAAATTATTTTTATCCACCTACACACAGCACATACAGACTACAGAATCAAAATAATACTGCAAATTTAGGCATTAGAGATGCAAAAACTTAGATGTCAAGCTTTCTTTACAGCCAGCACACAACTAGATATCATCTTGTTTAATAATCAGTCCATTATTATAATAATAGTACAATATAAATAAAAGGCTTGCACATCATATGGAAGACAGACAGACAGACAACATGGGCAAGAGAAAGATCAAAACAAATGTATAGCCATGTTCAGTTAGACCCTGAAAATATATAATTTAGTAACTGAGATTTAGGAATACAATTTTCTTAAGACGGTAAAATGCTGACAAGTAGTGGTCAGTTATGGGCACTGCACGTGTTCCTTAAAAATACTAAGTATTAACACTTAAACCTCATAGGATTTCTTAATTAAAGCAACTACTGATCAAATCCAAAAGTCAAATTTGATTTTGTTTGGTTTGAAACGTGTAACAGGCAAACTAATGAAAAAATTGCCTCATTAAATAGCCACAAATACTTTAAATAGCATTTCTTTGTAAATCATTCAGGCCATATTAAACGATGGGATTTCAGAACTCGGTCCAAACCCCAGCCTCTCTTCCAGTAATGCTACTTGGGAAGCATCTTGGAGAAATAAAAGAGGATAGAAAAAGACTTTAATAGAACATTACTAGCACGCAGTGATTACCATGGGACTGAGGCCACTGACAGAGCTAAAAGTCCGTCTAACTCGTAATTCAAATTACAAAGGACAAGGAACAGTATTACCAAGTAAAAAGTTCTTAAAAATTATCATCTAAATAACTAAATATTTTGCTGCAATTGTTACTTACTTCATTCCCACTAGGGTATGTAACAGGGCTTTTTTAATAACTCTGGGACTGAGGAATGAACAAATCAACAAGAAGTCAAATACTACTCAGCTTGAAAATACACAGTTGAGAAGACAACCTTTTAAAACTATTCATATTCATAAATTGTAAATGTTTCATAGTCATAAATTACATTATTCATTCTCTTCGGTTTGCCATATTGAATCTATTTGTCTGTAATACCACATAAGAAGAAAAAGTTAAAATCACAGAATTGTCTAGGTTGGAAAGGACCTTTGAGATCATCTAGTCCAAACATCAACCCAACTCTGATAAAAAACAACTACTCATCACTAAACCATGTCACTGAGCACTGTGTCAACCCATATTTTAAATACCTCCAGGGATGGTGCCTCAACCACATCCCTGGGAAAAATCAAAAACCAGAAGCTTGAAAACTCAAATCTGCTGCACCCAGTTCTCACACTGTTTTGGTGTTGGAATTTTTTCCTGATTGTTTTTAATTTAAATCTTAGAATCATAGAATGGTTAGAGTTGGAAAGGACCTTAAAGATCATCAAGGTCCAACCCCCCTGACGTGAGCAGGGACACCTCCCACTAGACCAGATAGATGAGTTCTAAACTTTTTCCCTCCTTAGATATTCTCATATGCCTATTTCTTCTATAATTTATATCCCATAACAAATGAATTTTCTTCATGAAGCGTTCATAGACAGCAGCCTCTCAGGATGATAGTACACAAGGAGGCAACATGTACAGGATCCAGAGTATTCTGCTCCACAAAACAACTGGTTTTCAAAAAGTAGGGCAACACGATGGTCCAGTTTGCCAAAGTGAGAGCTAATGAGCTCAGCCAGCTGTTCACGATGTTTTGAACCATTCCTGATAAATACAAACTCCATGCAGAAGTGCGACCCTTTTATACCTAGAGAAAGACAAATTGACATGGATGTTCAATAGGGAAGGAAGATAGGACAGTTGGATGGAAGCTTGTAATAAAGGTCTGAGATCTAAAGACCTTGGCAATACTGGAGTCTAAAGATACCTGGCATGTAGGAAGTTGCAGCACTGTAACAGAGATGTTCTCCAAGATATTAAGACAGCTATGAGAGAAGCACCAGCAGGAAGAGGACATACTGTTTGTTGCTACTTGGAGTGTAATGGAAGTCTGTGTTTCAAGGGTAATACCCTCTCCATACTCCTCTGTAATCTGTCAAAGAAAGATTGCCTGATACCTGTTGAAATAAGTTCTCTTTAACAATTGTCACCTGACACCACCAGGTTCTATTTTGCATGTTATAGGTTAGGAGCTCTTGGAAAATCTGTAATTTATTGACACAGGGGTAAATAGATTTTACTAGGATTTCTAAATACAGTGACAAGAGTGCTGTCCAAGAAATCCAGCGTCATGACTAAGATAAGCCACCCAGAAGGACAACTTGGAGATATGAGCCCCTGCTTGAGCACGTTAAGATAATCACCAAGAATGTGATAACAGCAGCTACAAACATACGGCATGTGGAATAAACCTTTTTCAGTCAGGAATGGCTCTGAATCTTGGCTTGGGCAAATTCCTAATAGGAAAAGTTCACCAAGCAGACTACTAGGTGTTGAGCTTTCCTGTAAACTGAGGATAAGGACTGTATCTCGAAGTTCTGAATAGTGCTGTCAAGAACTCTGCAATAAAAAAGGTCTCTTCAGTAGATATAATCTACAAAACCATGCATGGAACAAAAGAGAATTCCCAGGAGGAAGGATTAAATGGCTTCATCTGCAGGTGGACAGCTTAGGGAATGGAAGGATGGGGATGTACTTAATATTTCACATTAATTTTGCATAAAATTCAAAATCTGAGCTGCTGGGGAAAAAAGGGTATGCAGCTTGAGGGCTCATGATCATGTAGTCAATCGTGCAAAAGTCTTTGAAATATGTTTGAATTCATTCACTTGAATCCAAGTTTTTCTTCTAAGAAAACAGGACAAATACAAGTCACTATCCCTTTAAAAGGACAAAAAAAAAAATTTTCCAATCTGCAGATAACACTATCAAACAACACCAACCCATTTCATTAAGCATCCCTCTGCCGGACTGAAGGGACAACTGGAAAATCTAGAAATGGACATAGGCTTATTAAAGGGCAATGAAAAAACTTATAAAGCATCCACTAGGACATCAGTGCAGGGGGAGTAGAGGGGAAATGAAACAGTAGCTCTGAAACACTAGCAAAAGCACTACAAGTATTTTGATAAATGTTATTTTTGTCTATATCCAAAGAGCATCTTATCTTAAATATGACCTCTTTGAAGAGTCTCTAGCCTTACATGGCACATGAAGCATCAATCGATATTAAGATTCCTCAATATCACCGCACAGTATAAAACAACTGCCTTCCAAAAATCATGTATAACATCACTAACATTAAAAGTGAAGAACAAGGAATTGCACATTTCTTCTCAGATATAGAGTTCTATCACATAATTACAGATAGCATTGCAAAACATATCTTAAGGGGAACAAAATAAAAAGTTACAGTGTGTTAGGATTTTCAAAGGGAAAAAAAATAAATCAGGAACAGAGATGCATTTTTCATACATTCCCTACAACAAACAGAAAAAAGCTACCAGCTCTCTCCAATTTTAATTCATAATACACACATTCGTAACCTACTTATCTGTTGAACAAAATTGTTTGAAAAGCAATGAAGGTATGAATATAGAAAAGACAGTATCATGAAGAAAAGAGACTGTTCTTTTTATCATCTGGTTGCTGAAACAAGCAGACCTGGACTGATAAGTTACAAGAATTTGCCAAAGATAGGAACTTCTGCCAGTTTGACAGGTATGAGCTCAAAGATGCAGCAAGTTCCTAACTTAATCCTGAACACACAGGAAGTTTTCATTTGCATACCTCTTGTAACTGAAGAGACATATGTCCCAGTTGGTCCTGGCGCCTTTCTACAAGCTGTCTTTCGGCACGCATCTCTTGTTCTATCTCCTGAAGTCTTCTCTCTACCCGTTCTGACACCTTCAAAAGGGAAAACAACACCCTGCAGGAAATTAGTGCATCTTTTCTTAAGATAACAACGGGAAAAAGTTATTTTAAATAGAGTATGGGGCAGAAAGAACAGAGAACACAACTTTTATTTCATTAAATAAGATCTAGGATGGTATAGACAATAACTCAAGTTACAGCAGCGAGTACTCAAGAAGTATTCAAGCAGGGAACCGACCTGCTCTCTTGCTATCACGATCCTCCTTTAGGTAGATGCATATTTTTCTCTACAGTGGCAGTTCCACTCAAGTGTTAAATACCTCAATATCAAGCTCACCTGAAGCTGGAATATGAAAATATTAGCTTCTCTGACACAAACCTGATTAAGCTCTGGAGAATAATTTCTTTCACATCTCCAGTCTGTGAAACAGACCAATGTTTGCATCTTTCATACTCTGAAATCTGTGAGTGACAAGTAGTAAACAAGAGCAAAGTACACGGGAATGACTCTAATAGCACAAAAATAATTTCATCACTTTAAGACTGTAGTCCAATATTTTGTGAATCCATGTATGAACTAACACTAATAACACCAGTTATTTGTTAAAGCAATTTGGATTATTAACACAATAATTCAAACTTAAACTGCAACACCAGAGCTACTTCGTTTTTGCAGTTCAAGCTGCTAGCAGACAGCACCCTCTCGTGGGCAGCAAATTAAACTGAGACTGTTAAAGCTGAAAATTAGTAAGGAAACTATTTATGCATCATTTCTTCCCTACCTTAAAATTACTCATTTTAAACAACTACTAGAAATCAACATATTTATTTATTACCAAATTGTATTTAGATTAAAAGAGAAAGACTGAAAACACCATTCAACAATTAGTTTCTGATGTCTGTGGAGAGGAAGAAGTTCTCATCTGTACTGTCACCGTTAAGCATCCTTCTACTAGCACTAGGCATATGCGTGAACAGAGAATTTTAACATGAGCAACACGGTTGTGTAGAATCATAATTAAGTTTACATTTCTGCTACAAGCTTCACAAGTACATCAGTTTTAAAGAATGAAACAGTCTGGTTTTGGGGTTTTCTGGATGTGTGTATGGTTGGACTTGATCTCAGAGTTGCCTTCCAACCATGAAGATTCTGAGACTCTGTGAGTCTTTTTCTTTACAACAGAATGCACCAGTTTGAAAACACTTCTTGTTTGCACAGCTAGGTGAACAGCTAGCTTACAATTTGGAATTCTGTATTTTTTCTTAAAACTATCAGGATGTGCTTAAAAAAATAAAACATACTGCATTAAATCACACTCTTTCATGTAAGCTGTGAAAGCTCTGCAGTCATAATACTGAATAATTACTTACTAAAAACTAATGTATAAAAAAATACAGACCACATCACAACATTGATATTTATTTTGACAACCATGACTTAGTGTTATTTCTAATAATTCAAAGTACTCCATCTAAGAGAAACAACTATAGTATGTAGCAGGAATAGAATATAACACTTAGTCATTAAACTTGTTATATCATTACTGAAAATTGGGAAATATTTCTCATCCTTATCTGTAGATATATCTAAAGTACAAATGAAAAAGTCATGCTTTTACATTTAAAAAAAAAAATTAAAAATCTTGGCTATATGTTTCTGAAGACAGATGCTTTCTTGGCTCCCTCACATATTTTTTTCAAGTAAAATTAAGCAAGAGAACACTAAAGCTATTAAGAATGAAAATGTATCATTTAGACTTGACAGAAGATGCAAAAGATGCATCATCCCCAAAGAAGAAATGCACAAGGAGAGGTCAGTAACTTCCTCACCGACACAGGTCTAGTCCACCACAAGCACAGCAGATGACATGACATGAGACAGCACCTGGCAAGCTTCAGATATCTGCAAACTTCAGATTTCATTGAAAATTATCATGAAGGCAGAACAAATAAGAAAGTAGTTTTCAACTCATTACAAGACATCAAGCAATTTGCCTTGCCTCTCTCTTCTTTCAAGTCCCTCCAGAATACAACCGTTATCTTTTTTTCTGACAAGGTGCTGAATAAGATGCGTTCGTTATGTTTATCAGGTGCACAGAAACTTCAGTTACAGACATAACCTTCATTAAAAAACACAGACCAAAAAAAAAACCAACAAAACCAACAACCAAAAAAAAAAACAAAAAACCCACAACAAAACCAACCATGAAACATTTTCATGCTACTTATAACTCACAGTGGGGGAAAAAACATCTCTATCAAGAACCTGTAGTTAGTATGTACGTTATATCATTAGCCCACATTCTCCGGGACAGAGCACAGAAAGAGGAGACTGGAAGGGAGTTCAAAGGCCAGCAAATTTACCACCCGGCTAAACATATGACCACTTATATTTACAGCATTTGTCTACAAAGTCTCTCAAACCTGCTCAGAAACATTCACAGAACCGATTCCATTGCCTCTGAAGTGACCTGGTTTTCCTGAAGTACAACTTCAGTCATCCATGCCGAATTTTACACCTCTTAATCTTGTTCTACCCTCTAAGCCACATCCAAGGCTTGATATTAGATTTTAGTTCTGTTTTCCAACATATCTGAAGTCCATCTGCAAACATAACTTGCATTTCTATATTGCATCATCCAAACAATAAATAAAAGCTTCAGAGAGAACCAGATCAAGAACACCAACACGTAAAATCCACTTCACTAACACTTCTAATTTTAACAGTAAACAATTTAGTAGCTACACAGGTATTTGGACAGCGGTGTGTTTAATGCAGACTATATTCTGTTTTACCATATGCTACTGAAAAGCTTATTAGAACAGTCAATGAAATTTTGTCAAAAACAAATTAAAAAAAATGCATCAAGATATAGAAAACTACTGCTTCATCCTTGGAAATCCCTTCAATCATATAAGAATGCAATTTTTCTTGACAAATCTGTGTTTGCTACTTAACATTTAAGAATCAGGTTCTGGAAAAATAATCAGCCTATTTTCTACTTTTTCAAGACTTGCCCTTTTTTAAATATTCCAAGAACAGTTTTTCTAATTCGCTCCCATAGTTGTCCATGAATACTCCAAAACAGCCATTAGTGGTTTTAACATCACTTCAGACAGTTACTTAAGTTTCTGCACCAGGTTTATTTCAAAATATTTTACATGTCCACCTTCCCCCTCCAGTATTTTAAGCTGAGGTCTTACATCCTCATTGCTGGTCACTAACTTGCAGCTTAACTTTTTGGCAAATATCAGTCTTAAAAAGGTGTTAAACCTTCTTGGCAACTATGTTAGTAGTTTCCCCTCTTCTGCAAGGAACAGTCCAATAGCTTTGGTCTCCCTGAGACACGGTGATGTGTTTACAAGTGAATCATCATTGTTCTTAAAGTCTCTTTTTTCATGAATCCTATTATGTACCACCATGGTCTTTCCACTCTCATATATTTGCACTACTTTGTACGACTGGTCTTATTAATCTAATTTAATTTCCATTTCCTGTGTTCTCTCTTTGTGTCTGAAGTAAAGGCAGAGCTTCTAATTCAGCCAAACAGAGATATTGGTGTGCTTCCTACACTATTGTCAACTTCTTTTTTAAGAGGATTTACAGAGAATGTGTTTGAATATTTGTCCAACTCTCATTTCCTCCAAAGACTGAAGGTTTTTCTGCATGCAATCAGTCATTTCATAAATAAGAAGTCTGGAACCTCACAAACTATTCCAAATACATATGAAATAACAAAAGACATAGTAAACAGAAGAAACCTTAGAGTATGAGCAAACTGATTGCTTACAGTAATCATTTTTTCCATCAAATTTTCATTAATTTTTGTTTCTTGTAAGATAGAGCTCGGGATACAGAATTGTTAGTTATCAGTTAAAGAAAGTTGATAAAGGAATGGGTACTGGTTAACACTTAGTTAACATTTCTTCAGAAGCACAAGTAATTTTTGGTAGACAAAATGATTACTCTGAAACATTAAATTACCATTAATCCTGAAAAAGAGGATTAAACAAAGGCAGGCCTAAACCACTACTTCTAGCTTTTTTTTTTTAATAAAAAACAATACTTCAGAGATTATGGTCTTTCACTCATTCCCTAGCCTCCCCAAAACTAGGCTGAAATTGGCCAATAGATGCAAACATTCAGTGGCACAGAGCTGTCAAACATATTTAGGCTTTGTGAGGGGTTTCAAGAAACTAAGATCCTAGACAGAGGTGATCTCATAGATACCTCACTTAGGGAACCAGGGAGAACTCAGCCTTTGCTCGCAAAGTACATGCATTTAGTCTGAAATTAAATATTAGTCTATTTAGCATTCTGAAAACCATTTGGTCAGAAGTATAAGAAAATAAAGCTACCGTTGAAGTCAGAATGATGCAAAGAAAGTTTCATAGGACTTTGGACGTGTATCATGGTGAGGAAGCATAGAATGACAAGAACGTGAAGAATCTTGTACAAGAATTTAGATAAACAGGACACAAAGTAAGGTTTTGTAGGGTGATACAAACGCAAAAGCATTTAAGTAGTAAGGGAAGAAACTGGGGGGAAAAAAACAGGCAGAGACCACGCAAGTTCATAGCAAATCGGGTTTTATTATGCTGCACTTTGCAACAGGGCAAAAGAACCAAGTACCATCACTTGTGGCTTCCCCTGCATGCTCTGGAAAAGCAGCTGTATCACATTCACGTCCTAGCAGTGCCCAGCAACAAGACTTCCTGGAATGCAGTAAACTTACCTTCTCCATTTCGGAAAATTTACCATCATCACACTATCACAAACTGGGTTGCTTATCACCACATTTTCCAAATTATTTGTCATTTTGCTATGGAATAGCAAAAGTCCCAACACAGGTCCCTCCAAATCTGAGACCAGCCTTCTGATACATTTCTATGTTGGAACCTGCCAACAGTCTCCCTGGTCAAGACGGATGAACAAAAAATGAATACGTTCTTTCTTCCATCCTCTCCACAGTTATTCCCCTGAACACTCTTTCTAGTTTGATAATCTTCTTACCTAGTGTTACTAGGGCATTAAACCGGGTTTATCAGATTGTATAACTTCACAACTCTTGACGACTTTTCCTTTTAAAATCTGCCTTACTGAATTTACATATTTAACTGTTGAAGTTTATCTAACATTTCTAGTGCTATCATTTGGCTGTAACTTTTAGAAGGACTCCTTTTTACCTTTTGTAGTGGCATCAACTATCTTTTTGTCTCCTTCATGTCTTTTAGTGCATTTATTTGAAGTCACTGCTGTAGTGTATTTAGATTATTTACACATGGTCTGGAAATATTCTGCCCTCTTCATTTCCCAATGTTTTGCTAGGAAGTTTTTTTATTTTTGCACAACTCTTAGAAGCTAAACATTGTTCTAAGAGGTTTAACATTTTTGCTCCAGTAGGGATGCCAAATGTAAGTCTGTTTTGGTCATTGTTGCAAGGTGAATATTTCAGAGATTAAAAGCCATGCACAAGACTCTTGTTTATAATAAATAACCACTTGGGTTTTTTTCCTTCTGGAACATCTCTGCTTATTTGCTCCACAACACAGCTAATGTGCCACCTAAAAACATGATTGCCCCACCATAACATTTATGTAGTTTACACTGCTGTAGTCATTATCTACCATAAGAATTGTGTTCCCTGTTGTTGTAGCCCCTCTGACCCTCCTCAGTTTGTCACAGAGCCTGTGACACACAGCAATAGGGATAAAAAAAATAAATAACTTGGAAGCAGATAAGTGTTAACTCATCAGTTACTACATGCAGAAGAAACTCTAAAAAGCAATTCTCTTCCTTTATCCCAAATGACCCTCACTCAGGACAACATTTCTACCATATGAGCATGCATCTTGTCCTTTGAATCTTATCAAAAGCCTTAGTTTAAACAAGTGATTCACTGAAGAACAGTACAAAGAATATCGAGGGTCTACGTAATGACATGAACTGCTAAAACTAAATTATTGCATTCACAAAATATTAGAACGTGATTTCAAGGGCACATTTTTAGCAACACAGACTACCTGAATGATAATCATGATGAGCTATGTCACTGCATAAGGCTTTCAGGTAGCGACAAAACATATGAAAATGGATTAGGCTATCAAAAAGTTCTCTCCCCACCAATTAAACAAAAAAAGAATAGAATGTCCTGTTTAAAAGCAGGGTGACATATAAGTCATGCAGCTAAATATAATCTTGTGGAAGATGCTGGATGCTTGATGTACAAAAAGCAGCATCCTACTTCTGGTATTTCTCTGTTTCTCAGCTTTCCACTGTTATTTCTAGTGCACAAGTCCTGCTGACTGAAATCTATTTCAACAGATTTTTGTTGCCTTTCTTGTTATGACCTATTTTACCATCAACACAGACTTAAAAAAAAAAAAAAAATCACAAAAATAGCAAACTTCTTTCACAGATGTCACTTTAAATATTGTTAAAGTTTTCCCTCATGGCAAATGATAGTGTATGATATACATTTTACAAGTCACCTGTGCAGAGCTGAAAAACCCTATATCAGATTTTTCTGAAGGACAGTTCCCAATCTAATCCCAGCTGCCTGAGACCATAACCACATTAACTCCCAAGTGAGATGCATTTCACTTGACATTGCTGTCTTCTTCCACAGATACAGCCTATGCTAATGCTAACCTTCTAAAAGCACCATCTCAATTAAGCATCTACTTAATTTGAACAAATCTGTGCTTTGGTGCACTTGCTTTTTATGCATAAAGATGTGCTTCTCGTGCTGTTTGGGATGTGCTTCTATATAAGGGGATTGCAACAAAACATCCCAGAGAGCTATCTAATATCACCATGAAGTGATTGAACATTCTTTCAATTGTTTATAGGTCTGTGTGGATATTTCTCTAGCAAACACATAAACCCTTTTCAAGAAAGAAGGAATGTCACAAAGTGTCTAGATAAGATGAGAAACTTTGATATAGAGAGAGTTTAAGAACCTTTATACCAAAACCACACAGAGATTCTCAAGTACAAGGCCATGGGGAGTGTTTGATTTGAATCAGGCATCCAACTACGCCTGTGTCACCACCTCAGATGTCCTCAGGTTTTTATACTGGGGTGGAAAAGGATCCCTCTTGAAGGGTAAAATTAAGGTGCATTCATTGCATTGTGTGGCTCTTTAAAAAGTATTCAGATTCAGCACCAAAAAGGCTCTAAGAATCATGAACTCTAATGAAAATAAATTCCAAACTAGTGACTCATAATAACTGTAGTGACTAGATCTTCATCACTACACATCTGCATACAGGCAATTTTCAAACAATACAGGATACACTGAACAGTACAGCAGTAAGAATTTAGATACCTGTCCCTACAGAAATGAAGTTGTAAGGACACTGAACTGAAAAGGCTTCTACCATCAACTCATCCTGTCAAATTATCAAGATTTCAATTTCACCGTTCATCACCAAGAATCATACAGAAGAATACAAATACAAGGATGGCAACGTTGGAGGCCATAAACACTCCAAAGCAAAGTGATAAAGGTGCTAAAGACAAAAGCTCCTGCACAACTTTGAATGAGGAAGTCATGAAGAAAAGTAGGATTTCCTCCTGCTCAACAATCTCATTAGAATAATTCCTCAACACAGAGGATCTCAAAAATCTACAATAACAGGCCACAGCTTCTACATGCACTCTAATCTCAACTTTGCTACGCTCATCATTAGAGTTATTTTTATTCTTAATTCCATACTAAATTATCCTCTTTTGCATTTACCTCGTCTCATCCACTCTGCCAGCCTCATCAGTCTAACAGTAGATCATTAGGCTTTGAACAAGGGCAAAGGCTGCACAACTCACATCAGAGAGCACAGACATAAAAGCAGTGCAGAATGTTGCTACCACTGGGCTTTTTCAGTGGTGTGGAATTGCCTGAATACAGCAAGTGACTAAGCATGTCAGAATTCCTTAGCCTGAAGAGAATGGATCTTTTTCATATTTATGTGATATAAAGTGCAGTTACTCTGCTTCCAGCAGATACAGAAGGCAAAAAAGAAGACATTATCATGGCTCTCCTGCCTCATTTGTTACATTTGTCTCAAAGCCTTCGGAGAATAGTGCAGCTCTGAGAGACTCATCCTGTTATGCTGCACAGATGATAAGGACTGAAAAGGACAGGGAAGGAGGGAAGAAGAAAAAACAGTATTATTCATCATCATAACATCGAAAAGCTTGTACCTTTCAAAAGGTATCTTCAACAAGTATGATAGTCTTCAAACCAATGTTAAAGTTAAAAAGCAGCTTCCTCCAAGACCGTGAAGAGTGAAACAGAAAAATTCACTAGATACACACTTGTAAAACACTCAGTTTTACTTTCAACAAGTACCTGAAATATAAATCTTGTCTTGATTTCATTATGGAAGAGTAACCTTACAACAACCTACAGTAGCCTAGAAAAGATCACGTTCAGATATACCTACTAATATATGGCACTGATTACAAACACACGCGTTTAACTAGAACCCATATCCTGTTAGAATAGTAAATAGAAATCATCTTTCACGTTAGTCACACTTACCGTTTCTTGTCTTTGGGACTCTGTGAGCTTTTCAGACAATTCTTCTAGAGTCTTTCTTAATTCAGCATCAGTCCTTCACAGAAAAGTATAGGTAAGACAATATTCTACTGTGCAAAAACTAAACAACAACTGTGACAACTTTAAGCAGCAACAATCTCCTGGATTTTTATGCTACTTCAATTTGTTCTACAGCCTTTAAGTTCCTAGCGTAATTAGAGACCAGTCTCAAGTGGAACATTCATGATAAAAAGCATTTCCATTCTTCAAGTGAAGATAACAGAGCATCTAGTTCGGAAGTCTGGGTATCAGGTCAACAAGTACAAAATTATGAACATGTCTACATAGTCCTTTTGAATACTACTAATTCCTATGAGGAATTAGCAGGCTAATTTCTGTTATTCCTAGTAGACAAAGCACCATATGTTGAGACAGTATGTACTTTAAGAAATCATTATGGTCTGTATGAGAGCTTGCCCTCAAGGGACTCCAGTACCAAGAATAAATAAGGAACAAAGTTGTAGTAAAAGAAATTCCCAAGTCCTTGTCATTTTATCTCTATATAAAAACAAAGAGGGGGGAGGAAGCCACATATACTATACAAATCAGCACATTTACATTTATAAATACTGCACAAAATGACATGGAACAAGCAGTTCATAAGAATGCTTTCATCTACACATTGTGCGATTCCCCACTCTACCAAATTTATTTTTCTAAATACAATGAACAAAGGAGTTCACGAATTACTTAAAAGTATAAAAATTATTTTCCACACTATTCTTCGCACAGAGTTATATTTTGTTTATACCGATTTCTTCTTGAAAGCTCCCGACTGATGTCATCTCCTAGGCGAACTTGTTCACTACTGAGATCTCGTAGAGACTGGTGGAAAGAATGCAGCTGTAAATTAAAGTACAAAACAGAAGTCAAGGCTTAGCAAGCCTTTTTTTGGTGTGCTATTCCAAAAATACATATATACATAAATACACACTTTTTAAAATCAACTCAAAAAGAACATAACTCCATGAACTGGAGATGAGCCTGGATGAGTGGATGAATTAGAAACATGCAAGCCTCAATCAACCCTTCACAACACTTTCTCATTGAAGTTTAATTTTCAGTACATTATTTGCTAAACCAAGTTTCCCAACTATGTTTTTTTCTGTTGTTCAAAGCTTGGTCACTGCAGTTACCTGACACTGCACCATCTTTTTGGCCTTATGCAAAGGAAGTTGAAAGATCTGAACAGGTGAAATCAGAAGAGACACATACTAGCATTTATCAGCAGGAAATAAGTAAAACAAATTTCTGCCCAACTACATATCTTATAGAATATTTAAAAGTAGTCTAAAATATTTCTAAGCTTTTTAGAAGTTTAGGAGAAAAGATTTCCATATAACATTATTTCCTTCCAAGGATTATCTTCCACACTAACCATGAGGGAGGAAGGAATAGGGGGAGAAGCAGACTGAAAGGACAATGAAATAGGGTTGAATAGAAGTCTAGGAATTTCAGTAACACTCAGACTTCCCAAAAAGCCAACTGAGAGAATGTATTGTGGTTAAGTTTAAAATCTATTATTTGGAAGTTGAGACTGATTTAATGAAGTTAACATGAACATGTTACAATCAGCTGCTTTAATATTAGTCACAATAGATTTCTCCTGGATGAATTAGTCTGCACAGAAGAATTCACTCAAGCGGGTTTAGCCACTCTGTCTGGAAGAGCAAAACCAGGTACTGAAATCTCTCTCTCAGTAGCATATACAAAACCTATAGTCTTAGCCATTAAAGTAATTATTTCTTTTTTCTGAAGAGTGTACAAGTAGACACAATTGACAGGTATCAGTACTACCAGTGCCATACACATCCTTTCCTCCTCACATTATCTGCCTTAAGTACAGGGTCAAATTATCCTACTCACAGGTCAGACCTAGAATTAAGATGGAGAACTCGCTGGCCCAAAAACAATGAAGTAAAAAAAGTTACCACACTGAAGTGAACAGCAAAAGGACAGAGATCCTGTGCCATTAACTGAAGCGGAAGAGTGGATTTCAGCATGTAGGTGAAAATTTATGGCATATTCAGAGAGGATTTTTTTCTCTCATATGTGGCTTAAAAAGTATAGAGATTATTTTCATACATTTCTTTTGATATCACTACCATCTGCATCTTTTTATCGGTAACAACAGATTTGCATGAAACTTCATGACACTGACAGATACAAAAGATGACCACCTAAGGAAGAATGGCACGTAACACTGAAAGCATACTTCATAGCTGCTGCATCACTACAATAACTTCATTCGATGAAAAAGTAAAGAGCCTGGTGACCACATATCGCCTGTTCTGGAGAAGCAACTCCCATTAGTGCTCCGTACCTGGTCCAAATTATCTGCCTCATTGACAAATCGAACACTTGCAGATCTGGACCTTCGATGCTTATTGCTCTGTGAGTCTCCATAATCCCTGAGAGAAGAAGTAGGAGTGAAGTGGCGGTTCCCTTTATGAGATAAGAGATAAAAAAGTAAATTGGAAGACATAAGTTGATAATTTTGCATTTTGCTTCACAGAAAACATATTTCATCTTGCCAATATCCTTACAGGCCACATTACAGACAAAATAACTACTGAAGTTTCGCAAAATGCAGAGGCATGCTTCATGCTTAGCTTTTCCCAGGATTCTCCTTCAATCTAAATATTTCTGTAACACATGTATGTGATGGATATGAATAGGGTTTCCTTCATTTCTCCAAGGAATAAGTAGGTATTTCCTCTTCAAATTTTATTTGGCCAAGCAACATCTTTTCCTCCACTTGGATCTATTATAGCTTCAAACTACAGTACTTCATAGCTTTTACATTAGAAAAACAAAAGTTTTAGAGCTTTCTACTGAAGTACATTAAATGCTACTCTTGGGAAGAATACTCCTCCCAAAGATACCTTTTCCTAAAATATAATGAATTTTCAAAGAGCCATACAAGAAAAAACTACTTTTCTGGAGGTTATACATTGGTTCAGTTTTTCCTTTTTCATCGAGTCTTAGAAAATTTCATCCACACATCCGTAATCTCACACACTTAAAATTTAAATTTCCTTATTACTGTGAAGCAAGCTTCCGAAGCTGCAGTATCTTTTGGATTGAGTTTTAACTTGTATGTACCTACAACTCATGCAGTGGTCAAGGAATTTTCTCTACCGAAAGAATCAGCATTTCATTTAGACCTCTCAGGATACCAGCAGAAAAGACTGAGTATCAGAAAGTTATAAGAATTTCCAAATAAACAACTGCATAATTTAATATGTCTCTTAAATGTCTAAACTGAATTTCTTTGAAGTAATCAATGATGACTTAGCACACCACTATCTTCACACTTTTTTCTTCTTAATTACCTTGTTCCATACAACAGCTGTATGACATAATTGAAGTATACTCAAGCACCTTGAGTATTTTACCTGACACTCCTTCTCCATCCAGATCACTGGGGTATAAACTTGAGAGAGAAGCACTTCCCATTCCAGTGTTTCGGGTTAGTCGTTGGCTCCTAAATTGACCTATAGAGTGTTCCAGTGTTTCTTTTAACTGCAGAGAAATCACAGTTTACTGAAATGTGAACACAGACTGATTAAAAAAACCCCACAATATTATTTTTCAAAGTCATTAAGAGAATAAAAACTATTTTAAAGCCAAGTACAGCTACAAATTAATATCAGCTTTCCTTCAATATCTCATGTCTTATTCCCCTCATTATAGAAAAACACGTTTCAAACATTGGTAGCTTCAAACAGCAAGCTTGTTAAGACAGTGGTGCAACACACTAGGAAAATCTGAAAGAAAATTACGTCTCCTGCAATTAGCAGGAGATCTATTTGCCTAAAAATTACCTGTTTACCAGCAATGTTCAATAACAGCCTTGCAAAATCCAGCAGACAACTTCAAATAAATTTTTATTAGAATTTTTCCTACTAGCCCTACCTGCAATCAGTTTGACATACAGCTATCAAATTTTACTATGCAGCTTTACATCAAGCCCTACTTTTAGTAGTTACACTTCCAGAAAAAGGCTACTATTCCCCACTTAAGAGTTCAGAACTAACTCTATTCTTCAATAAATTGCTCATTTTTCAAACTTCCATCTTACTTTCTAAGATTGCATTGGCTACCTTTGGTTCTTAGCCACTTGCTTAATCACACATTTGTTTGACAATCCACAAAATATTGATTGCTAAAGGTGCAACTTAATTCTTCTTAACAGAGGCATGTACCACAATGGTTAAATTGTTGCTTTATTCTTGCAGAATTATAGACACTGTGATGGATCTCTGAATAATATAAACTCTGAATTAAGCTACAGGTGCACAGTTTGCATGCTTCAGCTTTAAAGTACTTATTTTCACCCCCCTTTCTGTGTGAAATCAGACAGTTGAATTTATTACCTTCATTTTTTTTTAAAAAAAAAGAAAGAACTGTGACAGTACCAAGAATTAACAACCGGACTCATCAGTCTACTACTTTAGAATACAACAATGGCCAAAAAATTGTTTAAAATTTTTGGTTTATAATTTACATTATAAAAATCATTATAGTTTAAGGTATCTGTGTTCTTTTTAAAACCAACTTTATTATTAAAAGACTGGAGAGAGGCTAGCGACAGTAGAACAGAGATATTAAAAAACACAGTTTTGAATAGAATTCAAATTTTTAATATTCACCAATCTGGATTCCATTCCTCGACATCTCAAATCCCATCAAAACAGTGGCTAACATTTCAGTCCTTAACTATTTATTGTAGAAGAAAAGCTGATTCACTGCTTCTTCCCACATAACAAATACATGCATCTATTCTATGCAAGTGGAAACTGCTGCTTCAGAAAGGGATCAGGGATTCAGAGAAACATGCAACCTTTGCTAGCAAGACTGATTTTATGCTATTATTTAAAGCTCAATCAGGAGATGGTTCTCTCTCTTGGTCTACAAAAATACTCTCTCTGTAAAATACTCCTACATCTCATACGTTATTTTTTTTCCACATGGCACCTGCTGCAATTTGTTACCAAGTTATAAACCTCTCTTGCCTTACCAGAACTAATTTATTCTACTTTCTGTGTTTAGACACGTGTTTTTAAATTTGTGGAGGTTGGACATTTATGAGAATTTCACCTCTTCTGCAATTTAGAGAAAGCTGGACAACAGATTAAGAAGTTGCTGCAGTGTGACAGGAAAAAAAAAAAACCTACACCAGAATGATCACAACCTCATCACTGCCATAATTCAGCTTTTATCTTATCTCTTATTCATGCCAAACAAACATGTTCCCTAATACTTTATTTCAGCTATGCACCTCGTACTTGGCATCGTATCATAACATAGCAATCTATTTGGAACTCCTAAACCAGAAGCTACAAAACCAGCCGATTTCATTATATAACATAAGACCATAGTTTGACTTAGATTGCTGAAATAAATACGAAAAGTTTCTGTTTACATTTACTTAACTCTCGATATGTTCTGTCCATTACTACCAAGTCCTCATCTATGAATGCTCTTTGCAGAAAAGATTTAAGAAGTTAAGATAAATTGAAAGTTGCTCACAGTTGCTATTGCTTCGGTTTGTTCCTTGTTGTGTTCTCTGTATTGTCCTAGCAAACGGTCAACGTGTTTTAGATTTCTGTTGGTATCCTTTAAAAAAAGAAAAAAATTGAGGAAGAAAAGTCAAAATAAAAAACTCCTCTAATCAAACATCACTGTTGTCTTTGTTATTCTTGGATTATAAAAGCAAATTGATAACACAAGTGCTATTTAAAGGGTCTAAGCAATCAAAATCCTATTCAAGTAACCAGAATCTGAAGATGTCAGCCCAGAAAGCTAACTATATCCTGGGCTGCATTAAAAGAATCATGACCAGCAGGTCCCAGGAGGTGATTCTACCTCTCTACTCTGCTCTCATGAGACCCCCACCTGGAGCACTGTGTCCAGCTCTGGAGCCCTCAACATGGACCTGTTGGAACAGGTCCAGCGGAGGGCCACAAAGATGATTAGAGGGATGGAGCACTTCTCCATGAGGACAGGCTGAGAGAGCTGGGAGTGTTCAGCCCGGAAAAGAGAAGGCTCTGGGGAGACATTAGAGCAGCCTGCCAGTATCCGAAGGGAGCTACAGGAAAGCTGGAGAGGGACCCCTTGTCAGGAAGTGCAGTAATAGGACAAGGGGTAATGGTTTTAAATTGGAAGAGGGGAGATTTAGACTAGACATTAGGAAGAAATTCTTGGCTGTGAGGATGGTGAGGCACTGGAACAGGTTGCCCAGAGAAGTTGTGGCTGCCCCATCCCTGGGCAGGGATCCAAGGCCAGGCTGGGTGGGGCTTTCAGCAACCTGGTCTGGTGGGACGTGTCCCTGCCCATGGCAGGGTGGTTGGAACTCGATCATCTTTAAGGTCTCTTCCAACTCTAACCATTCTATGATTCTATGTACAGCATGGATAAAGGTAAGGGAAAAAAAACAAGAGCAAAACACCCCCCAGAAATCACACTGTTTACAGTACAACGTCTTCAAACAAAAAGCTTCGTAAGTTTCAACTACTCTGTAAAAACAACTTTTAATCCAAAGACCTTAATGTTATCTGCCTGTAAACAGAATTAACTGAGAAATAACAAAAATCTGAAGATCAACACAGTAGGTAAGGTCTCTGCACGAGCATTCTCTGACCAGATGAGCACCTGATTCAGGTGGCAGATCTGCTAAAAGGTAGTCCACAAAAAGCAGTTAGCTTAAACTCAGAATTTCAGAAAAGCAGCTAGAAAAAGGTCAGACAAAACGGTAATATCAGAGAGTCCCTTAAAAAAGAATAAATAATCATCATATTAGATAGTTATTAATCCATCTTTTTTCTAGCTTGATGATTATTTTCCAGCTAAGAAGTTTTCAGCATTCTATATGGATTTTTCTCTTCTCATGTATTAAAAAGAAAAAAATAATATTGCCAGCCAAAAAATACTTCAACATGTGATAATACATAAACCCACCCTCTCTAGGTATTCAGAATTGCCAGCTAGAGAAGAACAGAAATGACTTCTCAAGCAATAAACAGTGTCAAGACAGCTAAACATCTCCTCCCACCAGCAAAACAGATTCAGAGACTTCCACTGAAGAAGCAGGAATTAGATGAACACCTTTTCCTGCTCAGGTATGGATCTCTTACAAGTTTACAAACACTGCTTCTCACTGTGCTGTTCCAAATCCAGAAAATAATTGAATTTTAAGTTCTATCATGAGGGAATTGGATGCCTACATATTTACTTTGTCAGGAATCAGGAAATGTTACACAACACAAGGCAACAAAAGATGGGGCTAGAACTTTCTGCAACAAAATTTAATGCCTCTTGTGAGAACATGACAAATTTTATTTGGCATTATTCGGTTTGCTAAATTTATAAACAGCATTACCTAACACATCATTGTTTTTAAAATGCTATTACTGTCTGAAATAATGACTATATAAAAGTGTTACAATCCACATACTTTCAGCTCAAAGGCAATATGATCAATTTCCCAAAACCTTTTTGGTTTCCACAGAAAGCAACGTTTCCCATCAGTACAGTATTTTCCACAACTTGAGAAATTTGACCAATCTGACCCTACATTACAGAAATGCAGACTACAAATACTTTAAAACAGTATTTTGTAAACAACCTGTAAAGTGTTTGCTAAAGTGTGGATCTTCTCTGTAACTTCCTCAGCACCATAGTTCCGAGCTCTGTTGTGGGATGCTCTCAAAGGTGGCCGCCTCCCTATTCGTCCCCTAAGAAAGTTGTCTGAATCGCTGGATGAATCCGCCATCAGTATCTTGCAACCTAGGAAGAAAGACCAGAAAAATAACAAATATTAAATCCTGACTAACTGAACAGCACCTGACTTGCACAATATTCCCAAAGCAACTTCATAGGCTAATGTACATATAGTCTGAGTCTTTCTGGTTCAGGTCAGCAGGATGTACTTTTGAAGCAGATCTTCCAACTTAGTTTGTTCACAACATGAAGCAGTACCAAGACGCAAAAGGCAGAACCCATTAGGAGAAAACTAAATCAAAAGATGCATTTTACTACTTGTAAGTGTTAAGTAGCCAGGATAAGAGCGTAGCTCAAAGCAAATTCTCCCCCCAAAACATACAGTGGAGACATAGAATCATAGAATCATAACTATATTGATGCTGGGGCAATTCACTTGACTAGAATTCAAAAACTTCTTGAGGCAGAAGAAATAAGGCTTGTGAGGAAAGAATGGTGATCACGGAGTATTACGAACAGCAAGCTAGAGGAGGGAAAATAGGGTAAGAACCATCAAACACAGGAAAAGAAATTATTAAAAGCTACAGACACCTATAGCCAGTATAGTTAAGTCAAACAGTAACTGATTAAAATTACAACCCTCAAAAGGTAGGTTAGATGGAAATTTTTTCTTTAACTATTACACACTACAGAAGTTTGACTAAAGGTCACAGAATCACCATCATAAGATCTATGTTAAAAGCATCTGTTTGGAGGGAGATTCTGAACCTACTTTGAGGAAGGGAAAACAGATTGGCAAACTCTCAAACTCCTTTTGGTCCTGTACTCAACACCAAAGAAAAGCCCCACTAAGGGTGTCATTCTTCTAGCCATTAGAGCTGAAGTTTCCCAGAGAAAGCATGAACGAAGTTCAATTCTTATATTGTATTTTATAGAGATGTAACTTGGTTTTCCAAAGTTTTATATTTAATTTTTTAAAGGTTGTAAATTTGCGTCCCCCAGTCTTGCATAGAAACCTTGCAAACATGAAAGATTAAATCAACACACTCAGTCTGTGCTCAAGTACACCAATACTCCTTTTCTGAAACGATGAATTTATCTCACGTTCCTTCCCCTTATCTCACACTAAAGTACATTTTTATTGCCAATATAAGAATTCACTATTCCAGTGCCTCTCCCTTTAAGCCAGCTAAATTGAAGCCTGAATGAGGCTGAGGAAGCATAAAAACCGAGCACTGAAAAATGGGAAATATGAGATATTTTCAGATAGATAAAAATAAAAGAAATAAAACACTGGTAGAAATGGAATAATATTCATTTTTATCACAATTCAGTACAAAACCACCCAAACAACTTACTCTGTCCTGCACATTACCACATCAAGCTGTATTTTCCCTTTGATCTTTACTAGTACCTCAAAGGGACATCAGCAAGACCCATATTCCAGCACAGACTATATGTATGACTGATAATCACACCATGAGATTTCTTTCAAAAAGGCTTAGTGTCAATTGTTTTAGAGTAATTTTGAATTTCTTCTGTATCTGTAGTTGGTGCTCTGGGCTAAAACATCTCTTTCTGATCTTACCAAGTATGACAAGCAGTACAATCACTCAAAACTCAATAAACAATGGATTAGGTGATCAATTTCCTCCAAGCTTAACAAAGATTTTCAGTTAAAAAGCATTTTGTGAAAATACTTTTAAGACACCAAGTAAAGGCAAGACCCCTATTAATGGCTATACTAAGAATTAAGCACAAGATTAGCCTTATTAGGGATCCGAAATTCAGCCCCGAGACATTAATCCACAGGAATCTAGTCTTCATCTACTCATGGACCTAGGTACCAGCATATGTTGCCTGACTGTTATCAATCATAGTTGCAACATATTTAATGGTCATAGCAAATGGTTGATGGTCTGTATCATATCGTCTTAACTACAAAGTCACAATAAACGTTGAGTTTGTGTCTTAGATTTTTCAAACTCCATTCATAGTTTCACAGGAAGCAAATTCTCTTTTCCTCCCAGACTGGGCAGAAAAGCTTATGTTGGATTACTCCATGTGTAGAATACTGCACTCATGAGAGCTAGAAAACCACCCTTACATTACACAATTCATACAGCCTGTCTGGGGGACAAACAGCATCAAGTGAAAGATTAGGCTTAACTCTTAATTCCACCATGTCACATTTCTTTCTGGAAGCAGAGAGCCCAAAAATAACATCACTTAACCACATTAGCAGTTTCACATTTGTGAAAGAGAGCTTTTTAAGGATATCCGAGTAGACAGAGAAATCAAGAACAATGAAACAAGTAAGAACATACAAATTATAGAAAGTGTTTTAACTCATTTCCAGATGAAATGGTGTAAATCAGCAGAATTCCAAAGGTCAGTTATTCCAACTCAGCTGATGGGAACTAATTCCTCAAACTCTTTTGAGACTAGTTAGACAAGTATTGCAATGTGTAATGTCAGAAAAGTGATAAGCAGTGATAGAAATTAAAAACAGCAGTTCACTTAGGTGCTGAAAAAGTCATTCCCAGAAGTGTCTCAACCATAAGAGCCCCAACTACTGAAAAGCTATCACACTGAAAAAAAAAACAAAAGGAAAATGAAAATTTACAGCAGAAAAGGTTAATGTGTTTGTTTTCAGCTGTCCAAAAATAGACTCATTATATATTTGCTGGCCAAAGCACCAAAGAAAGGCTAGTAAACAAGGTAAAAATAAACTAAAATGCTAGACACAGGAGGACATTTTGTCTGATGAAAACTTCCTATTCATGGTTAAGTAGCATTCCTCTTTGTTCTCGTGAGCAACCTAAGAGGAACTGCAAGTACTTCTAAGTTGAAGTTTTGTTTCATTTAAAGCAACATCCTCATTTTGAAAGGAATTACAGAAAAATCATTTTAGATTAAAAAAAAAGAATCATAAAATAGAAATTTGTGCAAATATTCTGTATGCACATCTACTTATTAATTTAAACAAACAAACAAAAAGTCTATTATCACTTTTTCCAAAAACCTAGACTGATTTCAGAACATGATCACACCACCTAGTTGATACTGAGAATCATTTGTCTTTTACTGGTTTTTAGTTAGGTTTTTTGCACTGAGTAAAAAAAAAAAAAAAAAAAANAAAAAAAAAAAAAAAAAAAAATCAATGCTCAATTATTTTCCTTCCCCATAGAGAACAGGGTGTCTTAGTTTCACTGTTGGGTAAACCAAACACGAAGTGCAGCTGACAGTTTCAACAGCAAGTTCTCCAGCTCCAGTAAGCAGAAGATGAGCTCAGGATGCACAACCTGATTACTTCTCAAGCGGTTCTAGCTGTTTAGCGCCACAGAGACTAATCTGTGAGGAGGCAAATAAGCACTAAAGGCATGCTTGAAGCCATATAGTTAAGGCTAAGCATGACAAAGAAAATAAGAAATGGATAGCCATTCTAGAAAGGAACAACATGACACCTGGAAGGCCCTTTCCTTCAGTGCTTCCGAGTCAGGAGAATCATAGAATCATTAGAGTTGGAAGAGACTTTAAAGATCAAGTTCCAAACCCCTGCCGTGGGCAGGGACACCTCCCACCAGACCAGGTTCCTCAGAGCCCCACCCAGCCTGGCCTTGGATCCCTGCACAGGGATGGGGCATCCACAACTTCTCTGGGCAACCTGTTCCAGTGCCTCACCATCCTCACAGCAAAGAATTTCTTCCTAATATCCAATCTAAATCTCCCCTCTTCCAATTTAAAACCGTTACCCCTTGTCCTATCACTACACTTCCTGATAAAGTTTCCAAGGAGCCAGGAAGGTGGCAACAGTTCGCTCTCCTGCTTTCAGGACACTGTCAGCTCCTCAGACCGTGTCCCCAGCGCTCTTCAGCACCACGGCGCAGAAAAGTGCTCTTTCCTACCGCTCACAGCGTCCCTCGCAAACCCGCCGCGCACGTACAGAGCTTTACCAACGCCAGACCTCATCTCCCGGGGCTCCCAGCATCTTTTACCCCGGACAAGACCCAGGGGCAGCAGGACAATCCCAGGAGCGACCCCGCGGCCGCCGCCGCCTCACGGCCCACCCGGCACCGCTCACCTCCGCACCCGGCCGGCCCCCTCACGCTGCCCCAGCCCTCACGGCACAGCGGCAGCAGGAGGACGCCCCCGCCCCAGCGACCCTGTCCCCAGGCACACCCGAGCAGGCCCCTCACACCCCCTCACCTGGCCGCTATGGCAACTTGAACTAGCCGCCCTCACAGCAGCTGCCAGGGCCGCCTTCCGGGCGCCAGGCCCGACCCCCCCACAAGGCTCTGTGGGACGGGTAGTCCAAAAGCGTCAAACCCGCCATTGGAAAGGCGGCTCGGAGGACTACAACTCCCAAGAGACTTTGCGACGGAGGCAGCGGGAGCGCTAACGGCCGGGCAGGCCCCGCCCGGCGGGGAAGCCGTTGGTCTCTGAGGGGCGGTGGCAGTGGCAGGGAGGTCGACTGCGGTGGTGCGTGTAACAGTCTGTTAAAAGGCAAACCTTTACAAAATCCGCATGGGCGTTTACAAACACCGCAACTAAGTAAACGTGAAGGGTAGAAACAGAAGCCGTTGCTCGGGTGAAGCAGGTGTGTCCATTCCGCTTGTGAGGAGGCTGGGCACTGCCAGCAAAAGTAGTGTGTGAACTAAAAAACAGTTGTTTCTTGCAAGGGAGACATCTCCATTCCCATCTCTTGTCTTTTCCTTATTTCCTTTAAGCCAGCCATCTCTCTGTTTGCTAGTGTTGTATCTATTAGCCTTGCGTGCTGTAAAACCTGCCAAATAAAACAGTCTGCTGCACGGCTGGCCTTGAGGAGGCTAAAGGACCTGGGCCTCTGGAACTTGGGCAGAACTAATAGTCCTGGAATGTTTGGCTGCCGATCACCTGTAGGCGGATGCTTAAGCCCAAGGTAGATGGAGTGGGCTGGGTTTTTTTAATAAAGATATGCCTCTGAGATCCACTTCAGGGAGTGACTGTTGGCCTCTAAGCACAGCAATAAAGTGTGGCAGAGAAGCCAAACTGCCTGCCTTCTTTCCTGTCCTGCAGGTCTGTTTCATTTACTCACAAGTCTCTAATGCAGGAGGCGTGCTCACATTTCATATGGTTACAACACGTTCAGGAGGGAGCCAGGCCCCCTACACTGGCACCATCCACCAATAGCCCAGGCAATGGCTGCTGGCCCTTGCTGCTCTGTCTTCTATTTGTGGTCATGTTTGAGAGGCATTATCCTCATCTAAGCTGAAGGCAGGTAAGACACTGAACAGGAATGTAATAGAATAATTTACCTCACTATGAGCTGAAGCATCAGTGAATAATTAGGAAATAAATAAGTCTTCCAATGTGTGACTATTGCCCCAGACTTTCCTCTGCAAACTGCAATACAACCAGGTTGTGCCAGAAGGTCTAAATGCAGGGTGGGAGCTGGGGCTTCTGCTCAGCCTTGTCTTGTAAGGCTGCTTATGCTGATCTCTGAGAGACAGGCCCTGAATCTTCCTAGCTCTCTGAGGGATTTCCTCTCCTCCCAGTTTTGCACCTGGCAGCGGACTTGCTCCTCCACAGACTTCCAAAACACATCCATGAGCAGATTTATATTCCTGCCCTAGTAACCTCTCTCAAGCCAGCACAGAGATGAAGGGGTGAGGAGTGTGTCCTGGATGTGGCTGGTGTGTATATGAGAAGTACATTTACATCTATGCTGGGTGTGAGCACATCTGGCTTGCTATGAACAAAATGGTCCAGTGGAACCTAATGCTAACAGCTGAGACTGCCAAACCAGGCACAGCCACCAGTCCTAAAGATCATGCATATATCGATTCTGAAAGTAGATAGTTGGAAGGAAGCAGATGCTTCCAGTGCTTCAGACAGCTATGTTTTTGTTATTATTATTTTATTTTTTAATTTTTTTTTTGTCCAAGGCCAGGCTGGATGGGGCTTTGAGCAACCTGGTCTAGTGGAAGGTGCCCCTGCGCATGGCAGGGAAGTTGGAACAAAATGATCTTTAAGGTCCCATCCAAATCTTAACCATTGTATGATTCTATGACTTTTGCCCACAGCTACATTGTCAACACTACCACAAAGATGAATTCGTGCGAAATAAGGCTTGTGCCACTGACTAATATATAGTTTTCCCATCCTCATCAAGCTAAGGCTTGCTTGGTATAAAAAGTGAAATACTAAAGACTGTTACGGAAAACATGTAGGCAGGCATGTGTGCCAAGACTCCTGCATTGTGTGTATCGTTGCTGAAAAAGATCCAAACCATCAAGATCCCATCACTCCCAACACAGAAGAAAGCAGCAGGCCAGTGCTGTTTTCATACTCACTTGATTCATTGAACACTAGTGTAAGGTAATAATATGCTTGAAGCTTACTGTGGTTTTTGCACAACATATTTGATACAAACATCTGGTGTACTCTGTTCCTGTCAAAATTGAAGGAATGAGAGATTACTGGCTTTTTTGTTCATATTTGTCATAAGGAAGTTATATGAAAATGGTATAGAAGATATCTTCAGTTTGGAATGAGTATGCATGAGAAATCAATGATTTAACTGTGTATAATTACTATACCAGGCATACTTCTGAAGGAGTCATTTAACTTTGCAAACACAGAACACTTTTTATTATTACATTTATATAATATTATATATCATATATAATATTTAGAATACTTATTATTATATTAAATCAAAAGCACACGTCCCAGCATGCTGTTACCTGAAGTGCTGTGTTGAGACAATCACTTGGCAGTGCTTGCATTTAGAAAGGCCAGGATAGTTCTACTACTTCAGGCTAGTGATTAATGCTTATTGTGCCCCTTGACTCATACACTTATGAAAGATTATTGCTGGGTTTTTTAAAAAAGGAAATATTATTATGAGCCATTACATTACTCTATAAGTAAATAAATGTACAGGGAGCCCGAGGATACAGACCTTAAGATTGGAAAATCCACAATGACTATAACATTTTTTTTAAAACTTTTTATTTTTTTTAGGCTTAAAATGAATTTTTAAAATTCTTGGATTTGCCAGTGGTATCTTTCATGCTATACTACTTGTCATCCATGACAAGTCATTATTCTTGTGGCTTTCAGGAGACCATCTAGATATCTCTTTCAGAAGGCTATCAAATAGAAAAGATAAGATAACCCTAAATAAATAATTAACTGGTTTAAAGATTCATCATTTACTGGGCTCAGAAAATTAGTTCTTTTATGGACAAGTGTCATAGACAATCAAGAAGGAGAAGGACTGGGGGCTAGGTGAATTGTCACTTAAGTCAGTGAACTTAAAAGCCAGTTTTGATTTATGATTGTTGTAATAAATAGTCAGGCTGCTCTATTAAACATCCTTCTCTCCATACCAATTCAGGTATGTCCCATGACCCAAATCAAAGAAAAGTGAAAGACTGGTCTGAAGTCTGAATTATGAGGGCAGATAAGTTTTTGCTGGGTGTTATTTCTGAGCAGAGATGCAAGGCAGAGCAGAGTGAAATCAGACAAAGGCAACTAAAAAGCTGACTTGAGACAGAGGCACAGGCAATAAAAGTCTGAGAAAAAACAGTTGAGAGATTTTTTTAAGGTAAATGCAGACAGGAAGAAAAGGTCTTGTAATTGTGAATAAGGAAACTATCTTCTGTTCTGTGCCTGAAACTGGAAAGGGATATCAATGGCAATAAGAGGGACTTCTGTAAGTACCTAAGTGGCAAGAGGAAAACTGGATAAAATGTGAACTGCTGGATGGGAGCAGGAGCTCTGGTGGCAGAGGACTTGCAAAAGGCTGAGATACTGGATGCTTTATTTGCCTCAGTCTGTGCTTGCAAGAGTGGTCTTTACGAATCCAAGGCATCAGAGACCAAGGGGAGAGTCTGGAGCAAGAAAACACTGGGAGAAAATCTGAAGAAAGGAAGACTTACCCTTGGTGAAATAGGATGAGTTTAGAGAATACTTAAATAAAATGAACACAGGTGGGTCCTGGTGGGATGCGCCCACATATGCTGAGAAAGATACTAACATGCTGAGGGCCCCTGAGGGGATTGAGGGGTTGGCACATCTCTCCCATGAGGAAAAGCTGAGACAGCTGGGGCTATCTAGCCTGGAGAAGAGAAGGCTTGGGGAATCTCATCAAGGTGTGTAAATACCTGAAGAGATGGTATGAAAAACGTATCCAGTGACAAGATGAGGCAATGGACATAAACTAAACAGGAATTTCTGGCACAGGTTGCACAGAGCCATTGTGGAGTCTCCATCCTTGGAAGCAGTCAAAAGCCATTTGGACACAGTCATGAGCAACTGACTCTAGCTGACCCTGCTTGACCAGGGGCTTGGGCCAGATGACCGCCAAGAGTCCTTCCCAATCTCAACAATTCTGTGTCTCTGTTATTCTGTAATCCTCTCTGGATTACACACTTGCCTGAAAACAGTTTTCATGGTTCTCACCTTAACTAATTGCTTAAGTACGGGGTGTAGTTTTGTCTTACTGTTCTCTCTGAGCACTCTTAGAATTGACAGCCTCAGGCTTTACACAGTTGTACCTCCTATTCAGTCTTCATCTAACTGAGTATTTCAAATTTCATAGCTTTTTCATGGCTTTTACAGGAAATAGAGTCAAAGAAGAAGCACAAGGGTTCCTTAAGATCCCACAACCATAAAACTCCATAACTGCCTGCTCTTTAAGTTGAAAATAAATTGATTATATAGGCATGAATCTTCAAGAACCTAGAATAACATTCTTTTATGTAGCTATTCAGACGCTTGGTCTGGTGAGTGGTGCTGTGTCAAAGCAGCATGTCTAATGTGATTTTTTTCTGACAGGCCAGAAATTATTTCAGATGCTGGAATAGAAACAAGTAGGAACTGGCATATTTTACAAGTGTCTAGAATGGCTAAATATGTTGATTAATCAGAAGTAAACCTCAGGTCTTTATTCTATTCGATGAGGAATTATTTTCCCACTTTAAACACTTCCTCATACAGGTATTACAAGATTTAACTGTTGATACCTAGTAATCCCTTGAGGTGTTTATGTGGAACACCAATTAGAGCTAATTGCTTCTTTGTTAGAACCTGTTGTGGTTTATCTGATTTGTGTATAATACATATAAGCAGTACAAAGATACTCAAGATACCGTATCAAATCTGGCAGATGAGAATAATGTTGCTTTTTAAAAAATCAGACCAAAACCAATGGGATTCTGAGCTTTGCAGTGATTGAGATTAGAGATACTAAATGAGTGACTGCAGCTGTCACTAGAGGGAGTGTCTGTAACAGTGGAAAAATATACTTGCCCTTTTTTGCCATGTTTAAGTTAATAGGAACTTGCACGGGCTTTGAAAAAGCACTGGGAAAAAATAATCTGCAATATACTGCAGATTTACAAGTGATTTTTCTTTCCTATTTTTTTATTAGGATCAGAACATAAGTCATATTAATTGAGTAAAGCTGCTTCGTTTCTCTGTCCTCAGGGCAAACATGATTTTGAATATCTGTTCTTAGGATTATGTTTATGAGTGTGGATGTGCATGTTGGTGATACTTTTAATATGTTAACATTTTTAGTGTATAAAAGAGGAACATTTATTAGTATTCTACACAGGGTGGAATGTTACCAGTCACTGTAAACTGCTAGATGCCGTTACTTTTCAGAACTGATGTGGTCAGAACTACTGATTATTGTTCTTTTTAACAGCCTAAAATACTTGCGGTCTTGACTAAGCTCAGCAACTGCGTTCCATCATTCCTTCAATATGGGTCATGTTCCTAAACCTCCTCTTTTCCTTACAAACCTGTGAATAATCCTCAGTTTGTCTACTGCTTTTTTGACAGATAAAGTATTCCAGACTACTCTATAAATGCAAAGAGAAGTGAAATAATTGCACAATATTCCCATTTTCTGCCGTGCAGGGTGTGTCTTATTTCATGTAGCTACTTGCATTCTTCTCTTTTGAATTTAAATTCTGATCTAGAGTTCACAGACCTCCCTCGCCTGGGATTATCTGTAGCTTTACAAGTGTAATTTTCATTCCACCACCTGCCCGCCTGTTCAGAAAGATGTTGAACAGAAGGACCAGAAGGTGTCTAGGAGAAGCCAGAGCGTGGCACCACGAGGCTAGTGGCTCCCTCACGGCTGGTTCCCAATAGCGGCAGAGGATCCCCCTGGGGCAGCAGGCAGGGTCTGGCAGCCCATTCCATCCCACTGGATGCCAGGAGCCAGGCAGCTGAGGGGTTCTGAGGCAGCCCCAGCCCCAGGCACTGGGCACCTACCTCCCTGGGGATTGGCACGGGCCAGGGCTGGGCCAGGATGTCAACCTGGGTGTCAGGTGGGGACCATGGCCAGGCAGGGCAGGGCCGTGTGGAGCTTGAGACCAGCCCCAGCGCGGCAGGGACTGATGACCCTGGAGGCTGACATGCGGTCCTGGGCTGTGGGCAGGGTTGGGGAAGGTCCTAGAGGATGCTAGGCAAGGGCAATCATCAATGGACAGGCTGCTCTAGGAGGAACAGCAAGCTGAGAGCCAAGTGTGGCCACTGCACACACAGTGACCTTGCCAACAGAACACAGTCCTGCAGCATCTCAGCAGGACTGGTTTGATGATATTGACAGTCCCAGAAAGGCAAGGAATCAAATCAGGTTCAGGGTCCAGACAGGAAGAGCAAGAGACACCTGGAGACAAGACTGCAATGTAGGTCTGAGGTCCATCAAGAAGACAGGACTGGAGAAAAGACGAGAGACAATGCTACTTTCAATATAGGTCCAGAGTCTACCCAGGAAAACCAGTCAGCAAGACAGCGCTGCAGGAATCAGGCTGGGAGCAGGTTCAACTTTTAAATAGCTCGAAGATAAATTTGGGTGCCCAGACCTGAGCTGATCAGAGCCCCGTACTGTCACAGAGGGTGTGTGTTGCTAGGGTGGGCAGGTTGGCCAGGGCAGACCTCTGAGAGAATGAAACAGTTGGCCAGGGCAGAGCTCTGAGAGAATGAAACAACTGAACTGTGTTTTCACATTTCTAGCCAGCAAATTCCTTAAACGTGCTAGAAACCACAGAGTAAACAACATCATCTTGCTTAGAGCATAACTTTTCAGAGTAAAGCCAGTGCCTGTGGAAACACTGTGTGGTTAGCAACAGTCCTTTTTCTCCCCAAACTCTTTCTGTTGTTGTTCCCAACTCAGAACGTACAAACCAAGTCTCAAAGCCCAGGAAGCAGTGCAGCCAGACCTGAAGCTCTTCCCAGGTTAAGTCACCTGTTCTGTCCTGTTCCCTTCAAGGCTACTAATCAGGCTTTGAACAAGAAGAGTCTCTTGTTTCTTTCTTTCAGGTTTCAAGCCCAGAAACCATATAATAAGCAGTTCTTACTCGTATTGAAATCTGCTCAGAACATCTATAAATTAAATATCAGCCTTTCCATTTCTACTGTCTGCAGTTTTATAGTTGGCATTTTGATCCCTGAAGGATGGCTGGGAAGACATTTATTCCTCCCATTAACACTTTCTGAACCACCATTGCTGACAGAGCTGTTGACATGCCAAAGATTCTAATGCCAATATCTACACGCATGCTCTTTTTCCTACTAAATACAAGGTAATTCAAAATACCTTGTCCTCAGTGAAAGAGCAATGAAACAAATTACCCTTCCCCTAGTGTAAGAGCCTGAAACACAATTACAATGGAGCAGCTAATGCAGGGTAGCCTATTAATGAAGGCAAGCAACATAAGGATACCTTTAGTACACCAAATGAATGAGTATGATTTGGTTAATGAAAACCCACTGAGATGACTCAAATCTTAAGACTACTTATCTGCCCACCAATAAAACTATTATTCCTTTCCGTAGTCCACATACAGTGATATATAAAAAGAAATGCTGAAGTGGAATAAAAGTGGGTGAGAAGAGGGTTGCAAGAGACTGCACACAAGAGGTTGCAACAAATCACTCCAGCAGTGCTGTCATTAAAGAGAGGATACACGTCCCTAGTCTCTTCCTCCCAACCAGGTTGTGTCATGGAAAGGGCTCCTCTGTTGTGCCCTGAGTCTTATTAGGTCATCGAGATTGGTTGTGAGAAAACAGATTAAGCTGGAAAAGGATTTTGATGCTGCTGCTCAAAGCTGACAAACTGCCTCTGGTCAGTGCCAGGCAATGTTGTTTGCTGGATGAAACAACCATGGCTTGCACACACTAACTGGAAATCAGGTGTGGAGTAGACTCACGCCAGATTAGATACTTGGTCCAAAAGAAGCCAGAGATTCCTTTGGTGATACATTTGGTTTGCTAGATGGCTTTGTATGTCTCTGTATTAGCCTGTGTCAACCAAAATATTTCTTTGCCAAAACCAAAGGGAACTGAGTTTTCAATATCTTATTGCTAATACAGCACAAGCTGAATACTTTGGCAGCAAGAACAAGAAAAACAGCAGGGAATTCTGACATCCTGGGACAACTCTGTTGGCACCTGTAGACTGTCTGAATTTTGTGACATGTAGCGTATTAGACTGATTACTCCCTTTCAGCAGATGACCCAAGGCAAGGCAAACTCCAATAAGCTTTTGGTTTTGTTTGGTCTCTGATATATCTGCGTTTCATTTTCAAAAATTATGGCCATATGGCTACAGCAGGATAAAATCATGAAAACCACAACAAAGTGAGAGGAAATAAGAAGGCAAATCCTGAAGATCCTGGCAAGCACCTCCCTGCAGGATGGGTGGACACTGAGGTCTCGTTTCCAGATATGATGGATGCATGAGAATGTGTGTCTTGTCTATGATCCTGAAATGGGAAGGCAGGCTGTGTCTCATGAATGCCAGGAAGTATTACCCTGGATGTTTTGGACGACAATGAGGGGTAGACTAACCAGTAGGTTGTTTTGTGGATTGTAGCGACTATGGTAATGTTGCACTTGCTGACCCTTAATTGATATGCCACACAAGATTTGGTGTGGCTAGCTTCCACAGGGTACAGGATGGGATGGGATGGGATAGCAGCCCAGAAATAGGTGTGCTTCTGCCTTCAGAATCTGCACTAGCTTGTGGCTTTCTTCTTCATAAGATTTACCATTAGCTCTTAGCTGGGAAAGAACATGATCCCACCACTGGGAGATGGCAAGCCCGAATGTATTGATAGCAGCCTCCAGCAGCTTGGCCTGGCTTACGCTGTATTGGAGTCTTCTTTAGCACTGGCCAAAATGGTCAACAGTTGCAGAGCTCCATTGCCCTACTTGACAACCTGAGTCACACCTTCTCCTTTGCTTCAGTTGAGTGAGCAGCTCCCTTGTTCATTGGCCTTGAAAATCAGTGGCTTCATTTTTACCTAATAAGAGTGGTATGGACACCAAAAAGTGGTGGTGGGCGGTGGCCCCTGGGGCTGCAAGGTGGGTTACGGATATGAGCAGTGTGCCAGAAGGACATGACTGAGTGAGGCACGGGACAGCCAGCATTTGCAAGGGAATTCCATGCAATGCGGTGTGAAGTTGTCTAGGGGACTCTGTGGTGGGTGCTTCAGCTTGTCCCCTCACTGGGACACCTCTAAGGATAAATCTATCCTAAACAGGATGAAAGTATCTGATGGGATTTCTCACTCACACAAGAACTAAGCACTAACATATGTCTGCGAAATCAGGATTTATATTTTATTTCTTTATGGGCATAGTATTGTTTGCTCAGCCTAAAAACATGTTAAGGGCATTAATTATATTTAGGAAATACATACTAATGAACTGACTTAAATAATATTTGATGTTGTACTCATAATTTTTTGCTAAATCTGATCTAGCTGGAGGGGAACTGTTTATCCAAGAAGATTGTGGTCTGATTTTTTACTCTGAGTCAATTATTTTTTCAAGTTTCCTCCTCCCAAGGTTACAAATATTTTTGGTGACATTTTTCTTGTAGTGTACCTACTTGTAGTGTATCTACTCATACACAAAATCTACATGAAGGAGAAAACACTGGAATTTTGTTGAAAACAAAAGTTGAAGGAATTGAGGCAAAGTATTAAAGAACTTTCTTTACTGCCTCATTGAGTTGAACAATATCTTTCTCCCTCTCGCTACTTTTAAATATTTGGTTTTTACAAGAGTATTTCTTGTTTATAAAGAAAGGCAGAATTAAGCTAGTATTAACCAGACTTTTTCAGTATGTATGAGTGTCAACCAGACTCTTAGTATGTCTGTCAGACATAGATTTGTCCGCTTCAGTGTGGGAACCTCTGTGCCACGTCCATTGTAAACCTGTGTCGCTAACGGTGACCGGAATAGGTTGTGGCAATAATTCCACCTTATTTCTCTCAGGGTTAGATTAGTTAGTGTCGCTCTTATACATCCCCCTCCCTCCTTACCTCCTTCCTTCTGCAAAGATGCTACAAGAAACCATCGAGGGAACACGTCGCACCTCCGCCTTTGGGAACGGCTCGACCAGACTCCAGCTCCGGACCTGGCAGCCCCCGACTCGGTTCGGAGCCCACTCCCGCCTGGCAGTCCCAGCCACCCTCGGCAGGTGGCCCCGGCGCCCCGCGGCCGCGGTAGGGAGCGGAGGGGAGAGCGGATAGCGGCGCTGCGCCGGAGAAGGGGCGCTGGCGGGGGACAGAGCCGGGGGACCCCGCGGGAGGGATGGAGAGAAGCAGGAGGACCAGGTCGGGGCGNCCTCCTCCCTTCCCCTCCGAGAAGCTGGAGGCGGACGATGCTGTGCCTCCCAGTAGCCTTCCAGTTGCTGCTGGTGCTGGTGCTGTGCAGCCAGGGCACGGAGAGGTGTCCTTCAGCCTTCTGCGAGTGTTCCGACTGGGATGAATACAAAATCACTTGCCGGGATATTCACTTCATTCCCAACCTTCCCGAGGACACCCAGACCCTGTGAGTACCTTTGGGACAGTTTAGGGGAGACACTCCTTGTCTGTGAGTATTCCTATTTTGCAAGAGGGAGATGCTGTGAACTAGTGCCCTGTGAGAGGAGGGAGGGGAGCGCTGTGATTTACCTGGGAAGTACGGCACAGTAGGAACAACAACGTGGACTTTGTGAGTGTCAGGGAGACTAGGAAAAGTGAGTCTCAAACCTTACAGAGATGCGAAAAGATTATTATCTGTTGGACCTTAAAACTTCTGGGTAGGAGCTAGGAAAATCACTCACTGTTTGTGGGCAAACTGTGGAGAAGGCTGGGTTCTGTGTGGCATGTGCCTAGGAGGTGAGGGGAAGGAAGGATAGATCCAATACAGTTTTGTAATTAAAAAAAAAAAAAAAGGAATTGGGTATGCCACCTCGCAAACAGTCCCACAAAGGCTTCTCTGCACTTTCAGCTTCTTTGCCAAAGCCTGACAAAAAGAATCCGTGGGAACTGAGGATCCCAATATACCATCTTGGAGATGAAGTACTTCAGAGAAACAGAAGTGTGGACTATGGGATAGAGCAGCAAATTTGGAGCTTTTACCAGAGTGACGGAGCAATTCAAGTACCTAAACCTAAGTGTTTAGTACCATTACAGGCTCTATAGCATATCTTGTCTGGATTCCTGTTACCAGTCCACAAGAATGTCCTGTGTTGTATTTGTTGTATTGTGCCCTGTAGAGATATATCAGCTAAATACTCCAGGGAAAGCAAAATTGCACCAGTCAGCTGTAACTAACCACCTGAAACACTTCTGGCTTTTACTTTGTCTCATAAAGTGCAAAATGTTTCTAGTCCCCAGGGGAAGATTCGTTTGTAAGTAGATTACTTTCTGATAAAATAAACAAACTCAAACTCATTTGAATTAACTGGAAGATAAAACGATAACAGTTGATTGATTTATGTCTTGATAGCGATTCTGAGGACTTTGTTTGAAAATAGGAGACATGAAGCTACTTGAACTTACTTGAGTTAGAAAAGATTTTTTTAACACCTGAAAGTAGAGGCTTAGCAAACTGATCACTTACCTGAAAAGCAAGAGAAAAAATACTTATGCTATTTCCATTACTTATGGATGTCTGCAATTTTTTTGATGATTAGATTGCTGTATTTCAGTTGATAAATTTTTAAATTATATGTGGTTTGGTTTGGTAATTCTATTGTATGTATGTGGCTTATTTACTTTTAAATTGCAGTAATGTCGCTGTATGTAAAGTGTAGTATGATCTTTAAAATCTACCATGACAGGCTAGAAAATAAAGCAGTTCATAGGAGAAACGAACTATAAATGCCTTTGTACAGGTGTTTAAAGCAGTTAATAGAAACAATGAGATCACATAATGGAACTGGATACTTTCTTTGAAAAATGCTGCTGTGATGGCTGAGAAGCACCTCTCCACCTACCGCCTCACAAATAAAACACTTTGGCTGCTGGAGTTCTAGTGTTTTAAATGCCTCTTGTAGCAGGAGATCTAAGATCACAAGCCACTGTTTTCAGAAGACAAAAACACCACATGAAAATCTTATTTCCATGGAAAAAATAATTAACAAAAACAATTGAGAAATATTTTTGTGTTTATTTGGGGTGCATTTTAATCATCTGTATCAACTGGGGCAACCATTGCAAACTTCTCAAGGAGGGTGTTCCCTACCATATTCATTATGAGATAAGAAAAAAATCCAGGTAATGACAGTTGTAAATTTTATAATGTATAAACATGTGCCGTAGGCTCCATTTAATGTGAACATAAACGGGAAAATTCTCTGTGGAATAAGGAAAGCAGATCTTTTTTTAAAAAATAAAAAAACAAACCCAAACATTTTTACTTCAGTTTGCAGTTTTCTCTCTGGATAAGGTGTATATATCTTTCTTCCGTGGTATTATTTGAATTGCTGAAGTCTGGTGGACTGTATATAATCCTGTAGTCTCTTGCTCTCAACAAATGACTTAATTATTCCTTCCCTCCATATGTGAAATGGGAGTCATAACTTGTAGCTGTTTCTTAGTCAGAGTGCTTTCAGATGCTTCGGAGTGACTGACTTGTGTGGCAGGAGGATAAAATAACACAGAGTTTTCGTGAGAGATTGTGAGATGTGTGCCCCTGCTTCCATCACGTTTTGCATCTTTCTCCCTTACCCCTGGCAACAGTTCTGAATGAAACACAAAAGATGCCAAAAATAATTGAAGTTTCTATTAACCTTCAGAACAGATCAACACTTCTTTCACAGTAGGTAGATGTGCATGCCTGCACAGGATGTGTTGAAACCCTCTGCAGTTTTTCCCAAATCCAGCAACATTGTTACTTTAGGTAAAGTAACTTTGTTCTTGGTGTTTATGTGTGAACTTCCACATTGTCAATTTTAAAACTTTCTTATACGGCTATTCAGTTTTGTAGGGTTTCTGGAGCTAAGAGACTGGTGAGTCTGGGAACACTTTGCCAGCTTTTGGAGATGATGAGCTCTTTTCAGCACACAGGATCTTGAAACTCCAATTAAAGTTTCATTCCGATTATTCAATTGGGACTGCTCTCATTTCTCTGCCCCACTTTAAGAGAGCGGTGTAAGCATTTTTTTAACAAGCCATGCTTCTAAGAAATTGGAAAAATGTTTATTTCCAAACTCTTTTACTGGAAGCTTCATGCACTTCAGCCAGGAAAATGTTTTAAACTGTTTTTAATGTGTTTGTCTAAATATAGTTAATGCAGGTGCTTATCCAGCAGACCTGAGTGCACAGAATTCTTGGAGCTTTTTTTTTTTTCACTACAAGATTTTGGTTGTTTGTTGTTTGTTTTTTTTCTGTGGAGTAAACAAAATAAATAAAAGGAAAAAGCTTCTGTGTGTTACAGGCAAAGCTTGTCTTGTTGCCTGAAGTTAAGGATCACACCATACTATGGTAGGAAAGCAGTTCTAAGTGGTATTGAAATGCAGTACTTCTTATAAAAATGAAATTTGGTATAAATAATTTCGTCACATCTGTAGTATTTTCATGCCTCTCTCTGCACAGCTGACGCCTGACCTGGTCTGGTGCCATTTTCCCCCCTGCCCGGCCCTCCTTTGCTCCTGCCCCTGCCTGTCCTTGTCTCCAGTCCGCCTTCACGCTGTGGCAGTGGCACTCCATGCTCAGTGCTGAGGGCATCCTTGTCACAACCCTTTGACTGGCAGCACTTCTCTCTTTCACCACTGCTGGAACACAGGAATGGTTGGTGCTATAACCTCCTCCCTGGTGTGATGTACCAGGGGAGATCCTGGCCTTTCAGTGCAAGCAGATCCACTTGGAAGTGGGAGTCAATGACTGTCAAGAATTACTTACACTTGCAGATCACCAAAACCCCATCAAACCTTTACCCAAAAATACAATGCTTTAATTATTGTAATATTTTTCTTGGCATCATTATGATGAAATATTTAGATGGTATCACTATCCCAGCATCATCTCAGTGCAGTTCCTGATGCTTTTCATTTCATGAATCTAATATTAGTTGCTTTTAATTATTTTTTTCTTTGCCAATAGAACAATAGAACTTTATTAATAAATAAATAAAGTTTTGCTTCTTACTTATTTGTGCTCTACACCACCTGTGTTCCACTTACTAAAATAGCTTCAGCTTCCCTTCCCATACTCAGTATCCACAATAACCTCCCTTAAGTTTACCACCACTTAAGAACAGTCATAGCGAATCAATCCAATGGCTCAATTAACACAGCACCCTGTCTTAAGGATTTCCCTTCTCTTAATTTTCCCTAGGTACCCGCGTATAGAAACATATGTGGAACTCTCCATGAATAGTATCTCAGCTTCCAATTATTTTTATCTGCAGGAAGGCTCTAAACACAGTGTGGTGTTGTTATTTTAGTAATCCTCTGAGGTCTGCCTTTCTGTGTCTCGAGTTTCATGTCTGTGCCTCATTCAGTTGTCTCTTGAGCCTATTTCAACATCTATAACATCCTTCAGCAAGGAGTTCCACAAATGTAATAGGAGTTACCAGAACTCTTTTTTGTCAATGTTGAAAATGCCACATTGTTCTCCTGTCAGCAGCACCACACAAAACATTTTCAGATCCATGTTATGTACTTTAAGCTAGCTGACAATATCCTCATCTCCTCCCTATACCTTCTATAGCAAGCCAAAAGCAGTATCCTGTGTTCCCTCCTGTAAACGTTACTCAAAACAGTCTCATCTGCTGCCTAAAGCCTGTGTGTGTATATATATGTATATATATATATGACTGGACAGAAGGCAGGATCTCCTGAGTTCAGAGCTGAGTGAGTGCTGCATGATTATTCCCCACAGAACAGATAAGGGCTGAACTCTCCTCATGTCTTTTTTTCTTTTTATTTTTTCCAGAAGAGATGCTAATATGGTTTCTGTCCTGTACCCAGGTGCTATTTTCACATCATCGTAATCAAATTTCATTGAAATTGGACAAGAGGGAGTTAGGGAGGGACAGTGGAACTGGCAGATAAATAGACACAAAACCAGTACAGTCTTTAAGAATATGCTCTTTAGATGAGGCATTAAGCCAGGAATCTACATCTTCTCCAGGATACTGGCTGTAGGTAGGATACTGCTTTTTGATAAATGTAATGTAACTTACCCTTCAGGGACAAGGAGCCCTGACATATGTATGTTTACTGCTTTGGAAGGGGTGGGCACATGGGTAACAAGATTTAGTGAATCAACCGTTCTGTTTAGTTCCCCATGTTGTTGGCAGATTTTGATGAAAGAGATATGGAAACCATGTTAAGATGTTTCACAATGTGATATTTAGGACTAGTAATGATATGTCAAATATTTGTAAATACTTAGCAATAAAAATGGGATTTTTCAACAAGAGAATAAAATACGTACCAACTCAACAGTTTTACCTGTAATAACTACATCATTGGCACCCCCAGTTTTTATAAGCTTAGAGAATTTTGAGTTCACAGAAGCTACATGTAAAACTGAAGAAGATGATGTCTCTACTTTATATTGAAAATAAACTGATTTAAAATATTTTCCCCAAAATCTTAGTCTTAGGAATTGTCTACAATGCAGAGATATTCTGACTTCAGGTAACTCTATCACAAACTTTTTATAGACTTCAGAATTAAGTCTGGAGCCTCATAAATACATCTTCATAAATAAGCTTGCAACATAAGCACATAATTATTATCTGTATTTTAATGATGAAGTACCAAGACTCTAGAAGAACAGGAAAAACACTGACTTGGTTAAATAGGCAACTGAAGGAAGTTATTATGCATCATTCAGAAAATGGAACTCTGAATATCTTTGAAACTTGAAACTTTGAAACTCTTTGGAGGTCTTTGAAAACTTGAAGTAGTACAGTACAAAAATATTTTGAAGAGATATTTTGTCATATCATAAAAACTCGTTACAGTCTTTAAAACACAAAAGAGGGTAAGTCTGAGAAACTTCTATCAAACTGAAGCGTCAGCATGAAGCTTGTTTGAAACAAAATGAAAAAATGAATAGAACTAAGTTCCCTGAGCCAGATAGTACTTGCATAAGAGTTTCAAAGACATTAAAATATGAAATCGTTGCATTACCTCCTGTGGTAACTTACCATTTAAATGACCCGTGGTGACAGAGGAATGGATGGTCACAAGTGTAGCATAATTCTTTTTAACAAGTGCTTCAGGGAATATCTTAGGAACTAAACGCTGGTAGGTCTGTCTTCTTCAGAAGACTATGAAAAATAAGAAGGAATTGATCTGGTTTTCATTAAGGGAAAGGTCACCTCATCAAATATATATACGCTAGTTCATCAACGGAATCAGATATACGTGAATACACTGATTGTTGAACTCACATTTGGAAAAAAAATCAGCAATGACCTTAGGAAAGGGTTGGGACAAATCAGTTGTTAGACACAGGAAAGCAAGCTGGTTTATGGATTGACAGTGGGTTTAAGCAAGAAATAAAGGTGGTAAGAAACTCATAATTTTAAGGCTATAGGGTCTGAAAATTTTCAAATTGGTCATTTTCAAATGGACTTTACGTGGAACTATGACATTGAACATTTATGGTGTAGGCTGCTCCTTGTTTAGGCCATTCCTAGTTTCTTATAATCTGAGTGTTGTAGTAAACTGCACATATACACGCTGTGATCTTGATGAGTGAGCTGCCATCAATACATGCCATTTTCATACCCTGCAGTTTCTCCTCAATAGCCTGCCACCAGCTATAATTGGTAGCTGAAAAAAAAATCTTACTATTCCCTCTCTTCCCTTTGAGTTAGTCTAATTGTCCTTAGAGTGAGCAAGAATTACACAGATCCATTGCAAGAAAACTAAAACCTACAGTTTAGGGTTTTACTTTCATAAAGGTCAATAACGCAGCTTCTTGCCCCAGTCTTCTAGAAACTGGCCTCATAAGATTTCAGTAAGATGTAATCTTAATTACATTGTGAAAAAAAATATTTGGGTTGTGAATGGCTTATGATCTACTTATGATTTAAACATAGCAAAAAGAACACATTTGCTTGCTAACAACTGTTTAAGTAATCACTGTCTGTGAACAGTCACTTGGTAAAATAGAGTGTAATAAAATGCTAGGTCCTTGTGAACTTCTTTTTTTTTTTTCCCCCATTCTTAGTAAGTTTCAGAGGCATAGATTTGAAGGCCAAGAGGGCTCATGGGAGCATCTAGTTGGACATTTTGGATGATAAAAATCGTAAAACTTCCTGATAACTACAGTTAATCAGAGCTCCTTCTTTCTAGAGCTTTTGGGGGTAGAAAAATCATGTATTTTTAGTTTAGAAATAATATTAAAAAGAATCCCATACAACTGCTAACAATTTGCTCATATGTTCGATCTTCCTTGATTTTCATCTGTGTTTGTGGCTACCACTGTGCAGTACAAAGATAAGTGTATTTAGGCATTGAATTTAAGCACTTTGAATTGCTACTCTGGAGTGAATTGCCACTCTGCCTTGACTTCAAGAAATTCAGGATTCTAATTTTGATCCTCTGAACTGCACATAAGAAAAGTGCCAGAAATATCCTGGAGTAAGTGACTGGCATAAATCCTTTCTCTCCCAAGATGAAATCAAGGCATCAGTAGCTTTATGCCACTAGATTTTGCAGGGTCTTCTGTCAAATGAAAGAGTTCCACATTCTCACAATTAACATTATCAAATTTATCCTCTTTGTTTTGATAAATTGAATGAGTTATGATCCTGGTGTCCCTTGCTGTAAGGCATTCTTTCCTATACTTTATTTATACCTGTGATTCCATTCTGAACTGTCTCCAACATTTCTACCTTTCTTAAACTATGAGCATTTGAATTCAACTACCCACATGCTCTCTCTCTTAAACATTTTTGGGCACAGAGCTCCCATCAGTTATCCACTGAGCATAAACCTTATCCCATTTTCAAAGTCTTTGTTTTTCAGAATAGCGTTTGCCCATCCTGTAAGAAATCAGAAAATTACTTTGTTGTCCTTACAAACTTTTTTTTTCCCCCTGCTCATCAATTTCAATGCACATCAAATTTACTTACTCAGCTTACCAAATGTTCCAGCTCCCATTTTATCATCTTCATTATTTACAGTTCTCACAAAATGTTTTCTGATTGAGTTACATAATTCAGCACCTTTATTAGTCTCCTCAACAGAAAGTCTGCTTTCCTTTCTTGTTGAATCTGGCAATTTGTTGCTCATACAGGAATTTTAAGCAATTTATTCACCTTGCCTTCTTTCTCTCACAGAGGAGAAAGTGCAAACAACTCCTCAGGTGAAATATTTCTCTTACCAATTTAAAGATAACAGGGTACCATTATTTAAAAACCATTTCTGGACCTAGAGATCAGAGTTTATATACAGGGATCAAATTAAGAGAGACAAAGTTCTGCTGGAGCTGTGGCTAGCAAGTGATTGAAGGATTAAAAAAATGAGACTTCTTTAAGTGCATGGTCAGCAAAAGGAAACCCAAGGAAACTGTGGGCCCACTGCTCAGGGGAACAAGGGACCCAGTGACAAAGAATATGGACAAGGCCTCGATGCCTTCTTCGCACTATTTTTTTTTTTTT
>VXBW01008054.1:1067225-1147818 GCA_013400375.1 Thinocorus orbignyianus | reverse complement strand
TTTTTTTTTTTTTTGTTTCTTACATCTGCTCATAAGCCTCCAAGGTCCCTTCTCCTAGTAGCACAGCCTGAGGGAACAGAGCATTACCTGTAGTAGAAGACAGACAGAAGAAGCACTGAAGTTTACTGGACATACAGAAATCCATGGGACCAGGTGGGATGCACCTAAGGATGATGCAGGAGGTGGTTGTTGTCTTATGAGGTCACATTATCATCTTAAACAGGGCATGGTGATCAAGGGAGGATGATCACATCTGAAAAAGGCAAACGTGCACATCTTCCATTAAGGCAAAAAGAAGGATCTAGAGAGACACAGGCTGGTGGGTGCTATGCAGTTATTTTTTTGTATGCAAGTCATTCTGTACCTTTGAACATCCTTTTGCAGGCACTATGTACATTACCATTTTCTTTATTTTGTTCTATATTTCTGTCTTAATAGCTCCTAGCATTCAGTCTGCCTTTCTGACCTCTGCTGAGCAGCTGGCAGCAATTACAGACACTCAGCTGTCCTCTGATTAGAAACAATAGTAGCCAGCAATTACAGCCTCTTCTGGCTGCTGTTTTTTTGAATTTTCATGGTCCCTTTTGAAATTTCTCTGCAGCCGTTTAAAGACTCCTAGCTTGACATTTCAGAAATCCAGCTCTTTTCCATCCTATTTGGAATACATGCGCCTCTGGTGTAGATGGAGCAAAGCGGTGGGCCACTTGGAAGGGTGGCCAGCAGAGGGACCACGTAACACCAGGTAGATCTGCCCAGAATTAGTTAACCAGAAGAAATCACTGTGAACTTCAAAGAATATTTAGGTGTGAGCTGAGACTGACAAGACCTTTAGAACCAATCCTACTGAACATGTGTCAGTGTTTTTAGGAAAGTGTTATTATTATTTTTTTTTCTGATAACTACTAATATCTAGGCATGAAATATTCTTTCACCTATGGGACACTCTCTTAGATACCAGGGCTAAGAGGCAACTCCAGAAAAGAAATCTGCACTATTTCTGCAGAAAAATAGGATATTGCAACACTAAAAACATTAAGCAGAGAAAACCAGGTATCCAGTGACAGGTATGAAAAAGAAAATATAGGAGTAAACAGCATAAGAGCCAGAGCAGGGGCAGTCTCTTTATGGTCTTATATCTTACTACCTGTGGCTGAAAGACAGAAGAGTTTTCATGTTGTGCCATAGAGGTAATTTAGCTCTTCTAATTACATGTAATTATATAGTTAACATGCTAGCTTGTAGTGTTAGGTTTCATTTCAATTACCTTTACTGGCTCTTTAATTTCTATATTTAACAATCACCTTTTCCACAAGAGATGTCATGATTTGGGCCAGGCTGTCCAATGGCAAGACAATAGATGCTCCCCCCCACCTCACCCTCTAAGTAGAGGAAGAAAAGAGAATCATGATTTGGGGGGGGATGACAAAACACTTAATGAAATATTAATAACAATTAAAAAAAAGGAAATAGATGCACTATATACAAAACCTTATTAAGCTCCCAGGGAGATGTCATCAGCAGGCACTGGGGAAGATCCAGACTGGACTTAATAACTGAGAGGAATGGGATTCCAGAACACACTGGTGGGGATTAAGAACAGACAAACTAACAAAGCCCTCCCCAGCTATCAGTCACAGAAGAAATAGAGCCACCAAAGAAGAACCCCTTAAGAGGAAGCAATCTGACTACTTTGATCCCTCAGCTTTTATACTGGACAGGACAGCTGGGATGGAATATCCTATTGGTCAGTCACCTGACCTGTCCACCCATCCCCACAGGTGAGATCCCTCCGTGGGAAAACAACCAGCTCAGCTGACCCTGGTTGCTACAGGAGCAAAGATAATTAAGAGCCTCTCTCACCGAACAGAAAGTTGGTTCTGCTCCACCCCAAACCAGGACCAGAGAAAACAGCTCAAACTTTCTGCGTTGGGTGACTCAGCCTTTCTTCTTAAAGGCTGCCATATAAAATGTTAGTTTTCATGAAATGAGGATATACTAAAGATAATTCATATATACTTTGGTACTTTTGTTTTTATTTCATCACAAATTGAAAAGATTTCCATAAAATTACACTATGATGCTGTCTTTAGACCCAGACAGATCCCCCTCGCTTTCTTGAGATTAGGAGAGAACTAGTTGTATTTTAGAATGCATCAGCAGCTTGCTATCTATGTTGATGCTTAAATTGTAATGAATTTACTGTAGGTGATACTGTTGCTTCTACTTGAGCCAGTAGCAGGATTTTTGCAAAATCCTGGATATCATTGTTCCCTATTGACTTGGGTAGGGTATGACGGCACTGTCTCTGTTGCAGAATCTTGACTAGAATAGAAGCTATTGACATAAAATGGGCTTTTTGCAGATAAGACCTTTTTAATTCTTGAGTAAAACAAGATCCGTTTTTCTACTCTCTAAAATTTTGGTTCCCATTTAAGAAACAAGTAAGTGTGTCTAACAAGCTGCTTCACAACTAAATTTGTTAATTTGTTTGAGGCACTTTAATGCCTTTCCTGTGAACGTGAGGATGTGTAATTGCTAAGCCCAGTAGAAAACAAACACAGACTTGAAGATTTTGAGAAAACAAGATTGTACTGAGTGCTACCCATCCCTGGTTTAGTAGATCTGCATTTGATGGTGGTCTGTCTGTACTACACACGAAGTTATTCAGTCACAGTTGGTGATGAAAGCAGATCATTGAGATTTTTAAACCTCTTCCAGAAATGGTCCAGACTTCCAAATATAATCACTTTTTTTTAGACTGTTTTGAGGTTCTGTAAACCCGTGTTACAGAAAATAGCAAACAGTTCTTGATTTTGCAAATACATGCAAAGCCTGTACGAGTAAGATTTGTGAGAAATTGCCTTCCTAACAGAAAGCGTACTCTAAAACTTTTTTTAGCAGTTCTAGTATTTTCTAATATTTAAACTTTTTCTTTCCTTTTACAGTTACATCAGTAAACTCTGTTTCTCAACTCAGGATGCTGTTGTGAGTTTCTGAAGTGTAATGAGTCGAAAATGCAATGTGAAAAGAAAACAATGTAATGAAAACTGACTGCAGTAGCAATTCAAGATTCAGTGGACTGTAACACTTAGAGAATCAGTCTGTTAAATGGATGTTGAAATCCTCTCGTAACAGAGTTTTTTAACTCGGGTGTAAAATACTTTTCCTGCTATTGAGTTGATCAAAACTAGCCATCTCCACAGACAAGGAAAGTATAAAATGAGTTTTTACTGCTGTATCACCATTCTCTTATGTGACAATGTGCAGTGTTCTCATTTAAGTGAACCTCTTCTTTGCATCCTGTAAAGAACTATTTGCAACCCCTCTGCTTTTATGTTGAACAAGCTCTGTGTGTAGTTAAAACATACTGAAGTAACACTCGCCTCTACTGAGAAAGGGAATGACTTTTTGTTTTGCACTTGTATGGTTCCCAGCACTGGCTGAGTGAGTTTCTGTGCCATGACACAGGATTTTGAAATGTTACAGATATACAAGAAATGCTACTGACACAATGACTCTCAAGCAATGATTGAAAATATATTCACTGTTCAAAAAATATTGTTTTGATCTTCAGTAATCTCTCTGGTCCCCTACTGGGTTGTTGCGTGTGACCACATTGGGTTGTTGTGTGTGTGTACAGTAAAGCAGTGCATAGTGTGTTATGAACTTCAAGAACCCTTAGAACAGTTTTTTCTATGACTCCCCATTAGAGTTATGAACAAATCATTTCACTTCAACATTTCACTTTAACTGAGAGAATAATACATACTAATTTTTTGGACATAACGTATGTCAACAGGTAGGATTTTTGTATGTCAACATCATTATCACAGAAGTAATACCATGCCTTTTCAAGTAAAACATGTAGGTAAATGTAATAATATGCATCAGAGTTGAAAGGAAATTTTAAAATTACAGATTTTTGTAAAATGTTGTATTTTGGAAACATTTTATCCTGCAGCATGTGCGTAAAATTATTTAAATAATTACCTGCAAGACAATTTATTTTAATAGATTGTGGTCTTTTCAAATTCATAGTCATGTTCATTCATAGGAATGTTCCTTCCACCAGTCTCTCAGAGGTGACAGATAGGAAGGACACCCTTTTGCTGCTACCCTGTCTTGATGAACAGCCTCACGATTGAGAAAGAAACAAACCTCCAAAAGCCCCAAAACAGACACCAAACTCTTGAAATACTTGTAGCTAAATGCTGTTGTAAAAATCTTTTTAAAAGACCAGTGCTTTTGATAAATGTGTTTAGTGTAAGGTATTAGATAATACATTACATATGCTTTCAAGCTACTGAAAGAACTTTAGCTCTGAGTCACGATTCATCAGCAACGAGAAATAAAGCTTTCAAGTAATTTATGAAGCAAGTCAGAGCAATAGAATAGTTTTCTGTTCAAATTTTCACATATACGCCTGTAAGTTCTCACTCTACTAGTATTTTGGCTACATAACACATGCTGTTAGTGCTAGTTATCGGATGACTAGGTGTGTACAGCTCTCCTACATTTTCCCCTGGATTACTTTTTGCTCTAACACAAAAAATGACTCTGAGACAACAGAATACACAGAAGGCAATTAACATCATTAGTTACACTTTAATGAATGGCCCTTGCTTAGTTTACAAGGCTCTTTCTGCTTTCATTTTCTTATACTTGGCTTAAGCTGCCTACTCTTATGGCTCTTAAGTGATAGGACTAATTCATACTGAAAGCAACAAAATGTTCATTCATAGTTAGGTAGGTCCTAGCTGATAAGATTGTAGGCACCAGCATCAGCCACCCCAAGAACAGATTTCCTTGGTGCATTATCAAATAGGACGCTAGTTTAAATGTCATAGAACAGCAAAACACATATCAGTGATTAGCAGTACGAGAAATGCAGTGCTTAAGGGAGAGGTGACATTGTCTACTAGATGCTTGAGCATTGCTCTGTGTGTTGGTACTGTACAGTCATTAAAATGAAGCAAATATTTTTAAGGTTGAATATTTCACAATCTCCACTTAGGTGTACCTGTGTTTCTAAGTTAGTCAAAATCAGGGTTGTTTCTATGAAGTTATCAAATATTTTGAGTCTTATATGTGGTATTAAGCTAGCTAGGATAATTATGGGAAACAGTGTCTTTGCTGAAGATTGTTTGGGAAGATCAGAAGTGAGTCAAAGAGATTTTTGAGTTGAAGCTGAATATCTGCAGTACTTGATTTTTGACCAAAAAGCTTTTTATATTCCAGATGAACAGAGGTTTGGGGAAAATGCAAAGTTCTGCACAAGCAGTCAAATATGTTTCTTATCAGTTGTTAAGGTTTCATTGTCTTGATATATGCAACAGATAAGCTAAACTTTTGGTGTAAATATCAAAGCAGAAAGAAAATTTTAAAAACTGCAAACTGACTTTCTGACCTGTGAAACTAAGAAATGCAAATGTCATCCTGTAAAACTCAAAATGTTTTTCTGAAACATTTTCTTGCTATTTTTTTGAATGATTAATTTAGCAAAAATATGATTTGTATGCTTTTGTGTCTTTGCAAATATTGATAGCATGTTTGTAATGAAAATTACAAGTTTGGGTTCTTCCTTTTGGAAAGAATTTATGGAATAAAGACTGAAATTTTTTTCTGCATTCATAGAGGCTTTTAATCTGAATGAGAGAATAAAGGTAGAAATAAATGGTAGTACTCAGGTTAGCACAGGAGTGGGTCTTTTTATTAAATGTTATTGATCATTCTCATGTGTGTTGAATTTGCCTTAATACAGAAACGAAATTCAGTGAGCCTATTAAATATGTAAGGGGTTATAGCTACAGTTTTTCTCACTTGGAAAACTAATATATATTTTCTCAATAAAGTTTTTTCTGAGAAGGCTTACATTCTTCATGAACACACTGTGGCTGGCTGGATACTGGACATGCAGGTTTAAAGGCAATTTCTAATGCATGCAAGGTGGGAAGAATCACAGTCCATCAATATAGTGAATTATTATTAATCATATATTCACACTGTGTGTAATGGTTGACAGGCTGGAAGTCCTGGCATGTATTCCCTTTCTTGTTTCTGGCTTTAGACTTTACATTCCAAAACCTGCTGCTTTTCCAGCCTGAAGGGTGTATTAACACAGTTGGTAAGCTCGTGATCTTCATGCACAGTTGGACTGAGCTAAAGTAAAGCTAGGCTATTTAAATGACTCCTATTTTTGATCCATCATAGACTGGTCCAGTTGAGAATTTTCTCAGCCTGTTTTCTTCCCCCTCAAAAGTACTACTGTCCATCCCACAGCCTTGTACTCCCCAACCAATAATTACCCACAGACTCACACTTGGCAAACAGGGATCGAAGAACTGTTTTTTTTTTCTGCAAAGTTCTAAATTGCTTTAGGAGGTGGCTTTAACTTACTGGTAATGTATCAGCCCACAAGTTTTGAAAACTCAGAGAGAGCTGGAGGTTTGCAGGTGGTTGTACACAAAGGCTGGCTTAAACAATTGGCCCTGGCCCAAGGCATGTTGCATTAATTCCTTTTTATGGTCTGCCTAATTATTGACTCTTTGAACTCATCAATCTGTTTAGACAGCAAATAGTTGAGGAATGGCAGCTAATAAACACCAATTACTTTGTCAATATGTGCTACCTGCTATTATTTAGTGTGTTGTTTATGTAGTGAGTGTATTATGTGACTTGGGCTCTTTTAGGTTTGCTGAAAATCTGTGATACTGTGATACTTCCTCACAAGTAAGTTTTTGTCATGAATGGGGTATTTCTTTTTCTATCTAAAGTTTCTTTCTACTTATACTTTACTATCTCTCTTTAGGAGTCCATTTATAAATGCATCCTGTACCCCATGTGTTTTTTTTGTCTTATTTGCAGAATTTTGGTATGTCTTTAAGCTCTACCAGATAGGAAGAAATATGCCACTCCCACTTCCAGTCCATATAATAAATTTACCAGTCATTCACTCAAAATAGAGCCTTCAAGGCAAGGTTTCTTCATTATATTTATTCTTGAGATATTAGGAGCCTTGTCTAAAACTTTATAATTTTTGAGTCATTTCATAATACAGCAACTTTGATTAAATGTCTGGCAAGCAGGAGGTCAAGAGGGAACTTAATATGGTGTTTAGGTTCTAGATTTTCTGGAACATGGAATTATGTGTAAGTGATGGGTTAAGTACTAGTTGCTGTAATGATTGGTAATGGGAAGTAATTATCATGTGAGTTAGTATTTTGTAGGTGAACAGAGGACCAGAGAGATAGAGGTTAAAAGTGAGCTTGGATAGTCAGAAGTGGCTTAAACAATATTTTTCTTGGCTTCTGAGTTCTAACAGTCTCAGGGAGAAGCCTTAGGATGGCTTTCTCCTCCTACTGCATCCCAGGATACCATTTGCCTTCTTTGCAGCAAGGGCACATTGCTAGTTCATGTTCAACCTGGTGTCCAACAGGACCCCCGGGTCCTTTTCTGCAAAGCTGTTTTCCAGCCATTCAGCCCCCAGCATGGTCCATGGGAGTGTTCCTCCCCAGGTGCAGGACTTTGCACTTTCTCCTTTAACTGTGTAAGGTTCCTGTTGGCTGACTATCTCCAGCCTGCCAAGGTCTCTGATCTACTTCAAGACTTGTCAAAATCTGTCTGAAACTGGAACTTCCTCTGTCATCACTGTCAGTTCCTAAAAGGCCTGGAAATACAGACAGATGTTGAAACACAACAGCAACATCAGCAGGCTCTCCTCCACCAAGAAGCTGTTTTTTACAAAATATTTTATGTAGAATCAGAAGGAAGGAAGCAAGTAGTATGAATTATAGGAGGGAGAAGGATGGGACAGTGCTGGCGTGGGTGTCAAGGTGCTACAAGTGCAGGGGCATAGGCAGGGACACCTCTTGACCGACACTGGGCTTGGTGGGAGCTGGGTGGAAGCTGGGTGGATTGAGGTCAAGAGAAAAATCAATACAGTGTTAGAATAGTAGAAGTCTTTAGGTTCTCCTTGCTCATTCTTGTAACAAGTACATGGAGTAGGGGAGACAGACTTGGGAAAAACACAGTCTCCTCCTGCAACAGTAGAAGTGTACATTCTCTTAATTTATATTTTTACTCAAGACGGAAGTTTTAAGAATTTCTACAGATATTTTTACTTCTTGTATGCAAGTTCTGGAAGCTTGATAAATCTTAAGATGGTAAGATTTTTGACTGTGTAAATCAAATATAATTATTATAATCGGGTACTTCATGTTATGAAACAGAAAAGCTAATTTCAAAATCATCCTAATTGATACAGCCAAGGGATGTTGTACCTTAAATATTGACTTTTTTTCTAAAGCCTCCTGCAGGTGGGTAAAATACATAATTCTGTTCTGTCCCAAACTGCATCTTTAACTGGGCTTAAGCTTAAAAATAACAATGTACACACCTTCCCCACATCAAAGGTTTAGGGAGGAAGAATGTTGTATTTATTGCAAACTACATGGAGAGTTCTGTAGAGTTAACATGCAATTGCTCTAATTCAATTTTGGCTGGTATACCTGAATTTCTTGCTTGGAATGAGGGATGGGATATCTTTGTGGAGCCTGAAATTATTAAAAGAATGCTTGTAGTCTTAATAATTCATTTACTTCAATAGGCACATACGTTTGCTGGTCAAGCTCTGGAGTTTGGGAAGGTCCATCATTACCACTGAATGCTGAGTTCCTAGGAAAGATGAAGCCACGTAATGAAACAGGAACAGAAATGAGGCAAAGATGGAAATGTTGGGAAGAGGGAAGATAAGAATAGAGATACTGGAGCAGAGCTGGAGTTCAGTAGGACTTTTTAATGTTAAATTGTACTTACTAAAGGATATTAACTGCCAAACTTCTATTTCTATAGGAGGTTTATGGAGACTCATCTACGAACCATTCCAAGTGACGCTTTTTCCAATCTCCCCAACATCTCTAGGATGTAAGTTCTGTTTCTGATATTATACTTTTAGCTTTTTTATTAAAAATTACTTTCGTTCTCAAAATTCTGTCTGTGTATAGTCTTCTGAAGTGAAAATATTTTTGCACCTTTGCTGCCTCACCACTTATATTTTAGAACTGCAGATAATCATTCCATTGTTTATAACCTGAACCAGCTATAGGAAGACATATTAGGCCTTATTTTTGGATAAAAGCACACCTTTGTTGAAGTAGATGTGTTAAATAAGGCTATAAAACTCTTTTTTTTCAGTTCATAAAATATGAGATATTATTTAATTCATAACAAATTCTATTGCTGGTCTGGGCTAAAAATTTGTTTCCAACCTCCAGCATGATTTGTAACTCATTTCCTTGGAGACTTGGGGGACATTCACCCAAACATTAGTATCTGTGTGATGTGAGAGGGACTTCCACTGTGCCACTTGCTTTGTATGTAAATATGCGCATGGATACAATCCATAAACACACAGTCAGCAGCCTCTTCCTACTTACCTCACATCATCATTTGTCCCATCAAAAGTGGCTACCCTTGCGCTGCACTTGTTGGCATCATCAGTCTTGAGACAAAGTTGTCCCCGCTTCCTTTCTTCTTCCTGGTGGCTGACATAATCTATCATCATGTGGGTGGTTATTTAATGCAGGAAACTTCTTTGCCATCTCCTGATTCGCTCCCTAGAATCAGAGTCATGGAATTTAGAAGGGATCTCAGGAGACCTCTAGTGCACCACCTGCTCAAAGTTAGGCCAACTATAAAGTCCAGCCAGATTTCTCAGGGCTTTATCCAGTGTCATGCTCAGCTTTATATGTGTCTACTGTTAGTTACATAAACCACCTCATTCAGCAAGAGGCCAACATTTTTCTTGTTCAGCCTTTTATTACTAATGTAGCAATAGAAGCTCTTATTGTCCTTGAAAGAGGACTTTGGGAGGACATAAAGGTCTGCATAATTATATTTAATGTTTTCATTTCAGTGTATTGAAGTAATGACTTTCTAAAATCCATAGAAGTAATTGTTCTTGAATATCTACAGCCTCATTTACCATCTCATTTGATTAGATAGATGGTGTATTTTGGGGGTTAGTTTTTTTGTGGGGGGAGGGGAACGTCCCGTATATGACTTATACTATCATATCTAAATTTGATAAACTTTGTTCAAACAGAGTTCTATTAAATATAGAAGGATGTCAACTCTTCTTTGGCTTTCAGCAGTACATAATCCACTGCTCAGATGCTTTTCAAATTGTAATATTCATGCATTTGTAAAAGCCCAAGTGTTCACCTGAAGAATACAGTGAACCCTTCTCTAAAGATGCCTAGCCTCCAAAACTTCCAGTGGCCCAAAGGCTGATATACCAAATCTTCCTAACCTTCGTGGTCCCTGTGGTGAGGAAGGGGTGTTCACACTGCCTGTCTCTAGATCACTTAGTGACCTCCTAGGCTAAGGACACTCAGATACCTTGTCCCTTTCCAGGGGCACTACAAGTCAATGACAATCTTTTGCCTATCCTGCTTGGTAACACCACGGTGACAGGTAACCACTCTGTTGCATGCTTTGATCACATTTCAGTTGAAGAGGAAAGTCACAATCACAAAGACTTTATGGCATTGAATGAGATGAATAGGTGATTTTTAAACATCTTAGGATAATATTTTGGCATCCGTGTCAGTTTATTTGGTTCATGATTTTGAGGCTACCTGTGAAAACAAATGTCAATATCTTCCCCAAATTATTCTTTCAAGAGAGCATCTGAATATTGAGTTTTTCATTCCCTCTGCTCCACATGTAAGTGTAGGAAAATAGCATAGATGCAGTCGAATATAGCAGTATCCCATCTAAAATCATAACCTGATGATTACCATCACTTTCTCTCTCCTACTGTGCAATGCCTTCTGGATTACCACATTTCGCTTCCTCCTGCTAATTTTAGAAAGCCTGTGAAGAATAGACAGTAGCTTAAATTTGAATAGTGTCAATGCCCTTCTGGATTTTTCTTATAGCATTACTACTACTGCTACAAATCATAAACTCCCACCTTCTCAGTATAAACTTTAGGTTAAGGAACCAGTACCTACATCTTTACAGCTCTTGTGTGTGTTTCTTGGCCTCTAATGTACCACATGTCTCATTTGCCTCTCCCAGCCCATAATTTCCATCAGCAATGAAAATTACCAGATCATTCCTTGCTTTGTAAACTCATCTAGAAAATGTTCCCAGGTTTCAATAGGGTGATAGAGACTGCGTTTGCTATTCCAAATATAGCACTTCGTTTTGCTGTGTGGTTTCTACTATATAATTTCCACAAATAAACTTTTTTTTTCCCTCTGTACTGAATAGACAATTTAGTTGTCCTCTTTATGAACCTTGTTTAAAAGAAAAATCTAGCACAACTATTTCTTTCAAATGAATGCATAACTATGTACGGAGATTGTTTCCCTGTGCTGGTTTGCCACAGGAATTAAACAAAAAATATTTCAATGAAATGCTTTTCAACTGCAAAGCTAATTCCTGTAAGAAAAGCATCAGTGCACTGAAGAAAAGGGTTTTTAAGGTATTCAGATGCAAGAGAAATTTCTATTTGACATCCCTGAAGTTGCAAATAGATTAAATCCTGGTAGAAGGGCTTCACCTGGTTTTTCTTACTGATCCAGGACATGTTGATCATTCGGTATTTTTAAAATCAAGGATAAGGAACATTTTTCCTAGGTTCAGAATGATGCTTTGGGGTCACATTCATGAGTAATTCACAGACACCAGACCCGTAGCTCCCTGAGCAGTTTTCTCCACAGCTTCTCCACGCAAAGTAGCACCCCCACATTGCAGAATGCTCTCTGCCAGCAGCCCCACGCAGGGCACGACACTTCCCCTGGACTCTGTTCTCAGTGTAACTCAGTGCCTTCACTCCCTTCCCACACCCCACACCCACTGCTGTCCCCCTGCCGGTGCCACCACACGGTTCCCCAGCTCTTAGGACACATCTGCACCGAAGTGCTCCCTCAGGCTCCCCTGCTCCCCAGTGCCAGCCTGTGCAGCGCAGCCCCAACTGAGGGCTTCGATTGCCTCAGCTGCTCCTGGGTGTCCTCTCGTGTGTTCTGGTTTGAGGTAAGGCAGAACCTATTTTCTGTTTACTAAGTTTGNGATTCGTGCATTCCTGAATCCAGATCCAGAATCCAGTTCCCATCCATTGCTGAGTCCAGTCTGGGGCTTCCCCGTTGCCTGTGGGTGATCATCATCCTGGGTGCTCCATACTGGTTTTGTATATATTGTATATATTTCATTATATTCTTTCTATTATTATTTCGTTCATATTTACATTAAAGTTATTTAGTTTCTTTCTAAACTCATAAGTGTCTTTTTTCTCTCATGTTTCTCTCCCTGAATGAAGATGCTCTTCCTCCCCATAAGTGAAGTAAAAGAGAGTATCCGTCGTTCATTTTAGTGGCCAGTCCAGTCCAAACCATGACATTGTGAAGTACCTCACATGTCCCCAAGCTGTCCACCATCAGCTGAAGAGGGGCAGCTGGTGGACAGAGGGGATGCTGAGGCTAGAAAAAAAGTGAGGAAAGGTGGAGAGAGGGAGAAGGAAGAAAATAAGGGCAGGGAGAGAGCCTTGTGGCTACTAGCATGTGCTAATCTGCTTTAAATCCTGTCCTCTCAGGCTCTTTCTGAAGAGGCGATGGTTATTAAAGTGTTATCTGCAAACAGACTTTCTGTGAAGCTGTGCATTTGGTGTTTAAGCTATGACTGTATTTACGATAAGTGTTGAAGGCATTTTGAAATCCTGCAAATGAAACACAGCTGGTAGGGAGAGGAGGCACTGAATTGTAATAGGCCTTCAAAATGGGAATTTAATCACGCTTTCCCTCTTCTGATGCAATTCGATCCAGTTCTGATTGCTGTGATTTTTATTTCTTACATTTAACCTGTTGTATTATGTGTTCATTAGCCAGAGCCCAAAGGGGTTTGGAGGCAGTCTGAACACTTGGAAGTCAATGCTTATGCACCGTTAACCCATGTTTCTGTTTCACATTCCTGCCTCAGGGGAGATTTTGAATGCATTTGTGTGGTTTTGGGGTCTTTATGTAGATGACACTAAAGCAGACACAACTATTCATTTCCCTGTCGTCAGTGATGATGTGGTTTAATTAACATACATCTGCTTATGAAGCAGAAGAGTGGAGGACAACACAGGAATTAAAGAAGATGTTTCCTTACCACTTTTGTCCCATGGCTGAAATATAGAAAACTGTAACTCCATCAGCTCCAAGCCAGGCAGTATAGTAAATATGTGGCACACGGCATGGTGGGGAGGGATGTGGCGGCTGCAGGCGTGAGGGAGGGGAGGAGGAATCCCTTTTGCTGCTCTTTTTCCTCTTCTCACATGTGAAAGAACAGCACTTGCCTGCTTGATGTGACTCATTTTGATCACAGAGCACACAGAAAGTACTCTCTAATTCCCAGCCCCAGCATTAGGATTCACTGTTTGTTCATTATCCACTTTTAATTTCATTTTTGTCAAGCTGATTCGTGTGTAGCTGTTTGCTACATAGAAGAACTTCATTATTTTTTTAATGTGTTATTGATATAATCTATCTTTTAGTATGTGAAAATGTCAATATGGAATAATTAATTTTCTTTTAAGACTGAAACTCTAATTTCCTGGGTAATAGACATTTATAGCTTACAGGAAAATGGAATTAAAGCATCTCACATAAACATCTAACTCTACAATACTCAATCACAGAGGTACAGACTAGAAATACTTTCTGTATTGTATTCCTCTTTTATCATCTTCCTTCCCTTTGGAAGAGCCAAATAGCTTTGCAAAAGCAATATTACTGTAGAATCTGTTGGTCATACAATCTCCACTAGTTACTTTTCTTTGCAAGCATCTTTGCAAGCACTGTTGAATAGATCTCCAGAGTGACCAATAAAAAGTAAATCTCACGATAGAATAGTTAAAATCAATTCAGATAATATGCTTTCAGCTTCAGTCTGGAGAGGATATAAATTCCCTTGGAAGAGTTAGTGGTATTAGTCATCTACTGGTTGTTAGAGCATGCGCTGGTCACAAAGAATCCTTTCCAATTTTTTAAAACATTTTAAATATTTTTTAATGAAGTTTTATCTTCTTTAAAATTTCCACACAAAAAATATCTGATCCATAGTTGATTGTATTCAAAAGCCCTTCTGGATTAGATGATATTTTAATTTGCTATATACTATTATTAATCTTAGTACTGCAATTTGAACACAATCCAGTTAGAATTGATTTAAAAAACAGCTGGATATTTTTAAAGTATGATTCTAGACCCTTGCAGGTCTACTGATTTAAAAGGAGGAAATAATAATAAATATAAAGAACCTATAAGGCATGATTGACACTAGCCATGGCTTGCCAAGATCTGAGATTTGTTTCTTTTTCTGTTTGCTGGCGTTTAGCTACATCTCCATTGATGAAACACTTCAGAGTCTGGAGGCCCATTCCTTCAACAGTTTAAGTAAAGTCACTCATATGTAAGTACTTTAATTAAATAAATGAGTACAGTGATATAGTAAATTTGGGAATGTGTGGAAATAACACACATGTTGATGATTGAGTTGTTTTTCTTGTCTTTTTTTGTAGCTAAACATTCCTCTTCTCCTTTCCTTTCTCTGTAATGTGGAGTCAGTCTCTTTTTTGCCTTGTCCTTCCTTTCTCTACATCTTTTCGCTTCCCTTACTCTTCTGTATCCTCCCATAGAAATGTAAGATAGTGTAGCGAGAAATGCGTGGAACTACATTATGAGTTTGCTGGCAAGTTGAAATAACCTGGCAACTTTGACTTCTGTCAAAGTACTGAAGGTGAGTGTAAAACGGTAAGAGAAGCACCAGAAATAAAACCAGAATGGCCAAAGCATGGAGCAAAACGGCACTAGCTGGAGACATGAAGAATAATAAATAATCATTCTGGAAGTTCACTAGTAAAATGAAGAGTGTCCATCTGCTTATTAATTTGGATGGAAATGTTAGGGACAAAGGCTTCTGGGAAGCGCTTTTATACCTTTTTTGCTCTGACCAGTCCTCATGAAATGATGCGCTAGGACAGTTACAAAAGTGGTAGGATACCTGCATCCAGGGAGTTCCTGTCATTCATCAGTACCCTGTCAAAATGAGAAGGTAATGTATTGAATAGAGCTTGGAAGAGGGGAGATTTAGATTAGATATTAGGAAGAAGTTCTTTACTGTGAGGGTAGTGAGGCACTGGAACAGATTGCCCAGGGAAGCTGTTGATGCCCCATCCCTGGAAGTGTTTAAGGCCAGGTTGGATGGGGCTTTGAGCAACCTGCTCTAGGGAGAGGAGTCCCTGCCCATGGCAGGCGGGTTGGAACTTGATGATCTTTAAGGTCCCTTCCAACTCTAACCATTTTATGATTCTATGATTCATAGGATCCATCCTGTGTCTGGTACTCTTCCATGTTTCCATTACTGATCCAGACGAGGGGATGGAAAGCGTGCCAGTGTCACAAAGTTCAGATGAGTTGCAGGTTGGCATAGTTCAGAGAAGATTTGTGTTTCCAGAGATTCCATCGGAGAGCACTGTTGGTCGTCATGGATCCAGAAAACATTGTTAGAGAGAAAAGACTTTTGTGCCCAGAAAGAATTTGTGCTCAAGGCAGATACATCTTTTACAGCTGTTGCAAGGGGTGAAAGCTACAACCCATATTCTGCACTGGTGTTTGACAAAGCAAAAGTAATAATAAACTTGAATTAGATTAGGCAAGATTCATGTTAGACTACAAAATGTTTTCACACAGCTGGCATAAGTGAAAATCAGAATTGTTTTCCTGGAGGGTCCCTATCACTGGAAGCCTCTAATGCTGTGTAAACAGAAACTCCCATAGGTCTGTTTAATTATCACTCAGAGAAAGAGATTGAACTAGATGATATCTTAAAACTGCTCTGTTTTCTCTATTTTTTTTCCCTTTTACTTTATACAGCGTGAAACAGAAAGATTAGTAAAGGACATAGTATCATTACTGTTACTATAGATAGAGAGCAGTTGATGGCAGAAAGTGGAAGAGCCTCCCCTAAGAGTACTTGAAAAGCAGAGCTGGAATTAGAATCCAGGATTCTGAGGCCTGTTCAGTCCAATAACATGCTCCTGTAATATTTCTGAAAGAGTTTCACAGGAAGGCTTTGGTGTGATAACAGGACTTATCTTTGATTATAAAACAATTCCTTCTTCTGGAGATGTCTTTTCCAGGCTTCACGTTTTCTCTGCCTCTTTCACAGTTGTTATGTCTTCAGGATTTTCTATTTAACACAAATGAACATTTAATGAAACATTTACAAGCAGCATATTTTATAATCAAAGAATACAGAATTTGGCACTGTGCACTACAAATTCCTCATGTGCTACTTGCTTTGTAGTTCACTTTATTAGATGTTAAAGATAAAATGCTCTTCGGTCATCAAATCTCATTGCAAGATTCATCGCAATTTGCAGTGTAGTATCTTGTCTTTTTTAAACTATGTGGATATAAAAGATTCTTGAGTATGGTTTGAGGAAAAAGTAGCTGGATAGTTAGCTGTTTTCTGTTGTTTCTGTATTAGACTCAAAGAGGACAATGGACTAGAAAATTCTCCCTCAGGATCTTAATTGGTAACCACAAAACTGAGCTCCTTCAAAGGGTAGTGTAATGTAAGACTCTGAATACGAAGAACGCTGCCACAAAACGAGCACTTTTAAACATGTGACCAGTTTGAAGGAGGGGTGGATGGATCTCTGGTGTTGCCAGTGCTTCACAAGGCACTCATTCTTGTGACGTGCCTAATTCACATTACTTTCTACTACATAAATGGTTCGCAAGGAATATGAGTAGAAGCCTTTTCTCTTGTCCTCTTCCAGTCTCTAACCATCCCCCAAAGCATGTTTATTTTCCTGCCTGGGAGGACAGCCCATGCCCCTTGCCGTAAGCACAATTCTGTCACGGCTCCCCTGAAGTTAAGTCAGAACACACAAGCAAGGTCCAAAATCTCCCCATTATCACGCCATGCCAGATCCCAGGCCTGGATGTGCTGTCCATAACTGGGAAGCTGCAGGCCTGGGCAGGAGTCACCAAAGCTCATGGACACCTACACTCTCATCACCTACAGCTGGGGAGAAGGCAGAGTGGGGAGGAGGTTTCCTGATCCTCTATACAAGGATTATGGCTGTGTGGAACCCCTTATACTTCTCAAAAGGCACTACCAAAAAAGAAACTGTACATAGACATAAAGGATATATTATTTTTTTTCCTGCATGAGAGCCAAAACCACTACCCAATACAAGACACCAGAACTCTACTCACAAAAGCTCTAGGCACAGCCCAGATCCTTGCAGATAGCCCACAGAGAAGGGCTGCCTCTAGCATTCAAAAGTACTTACCAGGTTTTTAAAGTCTGTTTGAAAGTAAAGCACATGCATCAAGAAATACCAAGGCATCTGGCAAATGAGGCAGTTGGATATAAGCTGTAAAAAAAAACCAACCCAATTTATAAATTTGACCTTTTTTTTTTAATTTCTTCCATAACTCCTCTGATTTGTTAACACTTATTGTTGTTGGGTTTGATCAACTTTCCAAAGAACAAGTTATTCAGGGATAAATGTATATGTTGTACTATGCATTTGTTTAATGTTCTCCACTTGCATAGTATTTTCACAGTGTTAACACTAAAATAATACTGGGTAAAGATTTTTATTTTTTTTTAAAGGAGGTTGAGGTTGAAGTTACTCTAACAGTTTTGAAAATAAGTCATTTCACTGAGATTCATTTTCACAGGTTGTTTTTCATGGACTTTTCATAAAGTGCAGTTTTATGTAAATAATCTTTTTACCCTAATTTAAACTTACACACACAGTTTCATTTTAAAAACATTTGTTTTAAAACATAAGAACTTCTTAGGAGAAAGCTTAGTGTTTGTGGAAGGGAGGAACTAATTGCTTTGGCTTGAGTCAGCTGCCGTGTGAATAGGTATCCTGTGTTCGTCACCACCCCTGTCTGCCAAGCCCACTGGCGTGGTTCAGCTTTCATCTCCAGTACTTCATTTCCTTGGTCCTTATCCAGTTCATGTGCCTCTGTTCTGACTTTCTGTTCCTCCCAGAGCTCAGTGCTCTTTAAGCACAGACCATTTTTTTTTTTTTATGAAGCTCTGCCTGTCAAGTGCTGAGCAACTTCTGCAAACTAAGGATACTGAAAACCTGCTGTATTTTAAAGGGCCAGTTCTCATTTTTGTGGCAACTAATGACAAAATTCCCACTCTATGAAGATGAAAATCAGGGCCAAGACTTTCTGTTGTTTTTTTTTTTCCCCCAAGGTTGTCAAATTGTTCTCACAATGGTTTCTTGTTGCTTTATGTCTTTACATTTTTAACATATGTCTGCGAGACAAACTTAACGTTTACAAATTCAGAACTGTCTCCCATACAATGGCATTAGTATTTCTTCTTTCTAGATATAATTGTGAAAGTGTCTAATTAGCAGCCAATGTCTCTGTGGAATTGTCTTACGAGTAGAGCTACAGCTTGATAGCTTTACATGAAATACAAAGCTTTTGTAATTAGGTCATTGTTTCTCAGGAAAACATTCCTGTGGAAGGAACCCCAGAAAAACTTGCTCTTTCTTTTCCCCTCCTCTGTGTCTCTGCTGATTCCCCTCTGATCTCTCCCCATTCCCTTTTCCTCCTCACTCCAAAATCTCCCTCCTCTTATACTACCACATGAAAAGCCCTCTCAGCTTTTGGGAACGTGGCCAAAGGTTATGGTTCAAGAGGTTTGCCCTTGTATATGCGATGTCACTGGGAGAGCTGGTGAGGAACAGCTCCCCATGCCTGCGGTGAGCTGGAGCCAAGGGCCAGGGCAGCTCTGCCAGCTTCCATGCCAGGACTGCACTTATCTTCTTGGACAGCTCATAGAGCCAGGTCGTGGGATACGGTGCTGTGGAAAGGAGAGGTGATTGATAGAAATATCTGAGAAGCAACTGGAGAGGGAGACTGAAGGGATCTGGGAGGACTGTTGTATACTGGCAGGGAATTTCCAGGCACTGGGACAAGCGCTGTGAAGAAAAATCTCAATAAAATCTGGAGGTAGGGAATAGATTGTTGGGAGACCAAGCCAATTTTCTGGTGCTAGCAGTGCAAAGGTGTGACAGATGCTTGCAGATGGAATAACACAAATACTTTGGCTGTAGGCAGAGAGCAAAACATGGAAATATATATACATGTGAGAAAAGCCAAGGAAGCTATGGGCAAAGTCAGCCTAGGAAAATAGAGAAGGCTTCCAAGTTATTACAAGAAAAAGGGCTGATTTAAAACATTTCAGAACTGTTGGCCTGGAGATCCTTAGTCTTCACAGGTTATTTCAGCATAACGTCATTATATTGAGACTCTATGCCCAGATTTGCAATTTGCAATTTCTGGATTCAGGTCTTGAGCAAACTTAAGGATGTGGCGATATTGCAAAGCAGGTATGAAAGACATATCTGGTACATGAAACTCAGAAGCCACTTAAATATGTAAATATTTGTGCTTTTTTAAAAGTTGCTAAATTAATATAGGATGTTAAGTAGCTTATTAGCCTTTCTAGAAGATATCTGGTGAATTTATGTCTCATTAATTAATTCATTAGACTAATATTTGAATAGTTCTTACTATTTTCATTTTAGATTAATTTGGAATCAGAACTAAATATTTGTATCTTTGTAACTGAACATAAGTTCATAGTTATTTGTAAATCTTGACACAGGACTTTGTATCATGAAGTGACTTCTCTGCACATCTATTCTTGACGTGTTAAAAACTTTAAAGTATTTTCTTTAAAAAGCAAAATTGCGTTGCTGTTCTTGGACAGTCAGGTGGTGGTTTGGTTGTGAACCTAGGACATTTTTGATTACTAGTCTGAGTGCCAGAAAGAAAATTTAAAATATTGATTGCCTTTAAATGGCAAATAAGTCAATTCTTGTTTTATATACTTTGTAAAGTAATGTTGAATAGTTTGTAAAGTAGTTCTGAATAATTTTGTAAATATTGCACGAATAATTCTATTGTCTTGTAGGTAGTTAGTAGTATTCTTCCTTCTTTATTCTTCCTTCTTACAAGCATCTCTAAGTAATTTCAGTTAGGACTGCAAAGTGAAACATTTGTTAAGGGCACTTTTTGCCTCTCTTCATCAATGGTCAACAAAGATGCTTAGTACTTGATTTAGGGTTTTTTATATCTTTAAAGCCTTCATTCCCAGAAGGACATTGACACACTCTAAAAATACAAATTAATCTTAGCACACAGCAAAGTTCCATGGCAAAAGTCATTTCAAATCAGCTCTCATAGACACTTAGACACCTGGGAACTAGACGTTTTTAAGTATACTCTTTGGCTTTACCTGCATTTTAGGCAGCTAAAACTAATAATAGTTTTTCTAAAGCTACTTTTCAAAGGAACCTTAACTTTCTAAATCAGTAGATTTTAATCTTCTTGATTCACCAGTTCAGAAAAGCTCACTGACAAAAGTGCAAACTCTGACTAATGAACCTACCAATAATCAACCTGCTTTTCTTAGGTTTTTTAACCTATTAATTAGAATTAATCCTCACATCACAGCAATCCATGTTTGTAATTTGAAAATTACTACCATATAACATTTAGGCACCTTTGAATATATATTAGTCATGACTGATTAGTGCAAAAGAAATTGTGAAATCCAGTTTGTGTATAGCTATCCTGTTAACTGATGAGGTCAGAACTATTCAAATATCTTTTCTCCTTACGGGCTTAACTTCATAGGCCCCAGCAGTGGTGGAACTATAGATATCCTTTAAATCTATGATTTTAGGGCCAGGTTCCTTCCAGTACTCTGAGATTAATGTGCAAAACAAAGACAGCAGCACAGTTCATGAATGGAACTGAATTTCAAGATCTTTCTCTTTTTCATGCATATGAAATGAAAGGCCTCATATTCAGTCTGTCAAGTGCAAGAGGCACATTTAACTGGACTAGAAGTAAGAAAAACTGTATTTTTCTACTGATGTTTTTTCTTAAGCATAGCATTCACTTTGGCCAAATCACTTTTTACCTTTTTGTACCTCTCTCATCCTCATCTATTTTGACTACAGGCTTCTAAGCAACTGGCTGTCTGCTGTTGTTTTCTGTAGTGCCTACCACAATGGGCCCTATTCTTCCTTTGGGGCCATAAGAAATCTCTGTAATATAAATTTTAGGATGAAAGGCAAATATAAATACAGTATATATTAAAGCATACTTTTTTTTTCCTAAGCCCAGCATTACCAAATCAAGGAAATCGAACAGCAGGGACATAAACCTTTCCCCAACAGTCAATTGAATCGTATTGATTTTCTCCCTCACAATATAGCTTTTTTTCTGATCACTGTGCCAACTGTCTCATCTGGCAGCTTTAAATCTTTTATTCCCAGATTAATTAGTTTTTCATTTCCCTTAGTTAAACAGCACATGCCCTCTCATGGATCGGTTACTTAATAAATCAAAATCTGATTGAATCTCATCGCATTATTCTGTGCTTCAAATTTTAGTGCCATCTGCAGACTTTGAATTCTTACTTTCAGTACCCTCATCCAAATAATTTACGCAGAATGCTATGATTAGCAACAAGCCAAAACCTGATGACTCTATGGTACTCCAATGCATTGTCCATCAGGCTGAAGGCTGATCTGAAGACTGTCTTTACCTGGTCCACAATAAAGGAATATCTGGTCAGGGAATTCGTGAGTCCAACATTTTAAATGTAGTCAGTGATGGAAAAAACATGTCAGTTAAAGTTTATGGAGCAAATTCCACAGTTGGGAATGTGATAGCTATATGACTAATAAAATAATTTGAGACAAGCAAGAGGATGATCCTGAGAAGACTGAACAACAGCGTTTCTGTCTTTAAAAGCAAAGTAGCCAGCAGACATAAAGAATATTTGCACACAGCGCTGTAATAGCAGTAGTATAGCTATTAATACTACATTGTAGTATTAATTACTTAATTTAGCACACAAGTAAAAGGTAAATCCTTGTCTCCCTGAAATGTTGGAGTAAAAACTGAAAACTTGAAAGATGGAGCAGAACTGTTTTGCAATATAACAGTATATAGAGAGGCTGAAGTCTCAATACCTGTAGCGACATTCTGATTTAACTACTGTTTTATGTCTCTTTTCCCACTTTTCTTTCTCAGACAACTTGGCTTGGTTGATTTTATCTTGTAAACATTATTCCAGTGGCAGAAGTATCTTAAAATCCTAACTTCCTGATACCTATATTGTGTAGGTTACTTGGCAATGTTAGGGCATGGTAAACCATCTTAGATGCTTCTTCACTCATTGCTTAAATTAGCCAGTCCCAAGGACTGCATCTATCCAGATGATCATTCATCACTGTAAATAGCTCAGAATACATGGTGGTCTTGAGAGAGTGCTGGCGAGTACAAAAGCTCATTGCAGGAATTAGGTCCCTGAAATTTCATTTTAACATTGCTGATTTCTGTTATGACAAATATTTAAATGCTAATGATAATTGTGGCAATTTTTCTCCTTTTTTTTTTACAGTGAAATTCGAAATCTTAGAAACTTGGATTACATAGATCCAGATGCCTTTAAGAATCTCCCACTTTTGAAATACCTGTAAGTATTTAACACCTGTAACAACTTGGCACTTAAGCCTCACAGATGACTCTTTACACTACAGCAGTTTTGTTTCTTTGCATTTCATTTTGGAGCTGATTACAATGTTTTTCCCTGATGTTTTATTTTAATGACAGAAAGTCAGATAGGGTAGGGGGTTGGATCTTTGATTACTTTTGCAAGAAAGGGAAACATGTTCACAAATTGATTGGAAATTTTGCCACTTTTCTTATCCATTAGATGTCTGGAATATAGTAATGTTTACTTGGCAAAATTCTACAGCTAGTTTTCTTCTTATGATAAGTGCTGTCTTGCTATATTTTTGTAGTGAACAGTGGGAAGAAGGGATAAAACAGAAATACACATCTTTTATATTTACTAGATATTTATATAGGGTTTTAAAGCACACCTGTCAGCTAAATATGACAAGCCCACTTAACTTCATATGACCTCTGTGGTAGAAAGAAATCCTGAAGAATTCTCTGTATTCCCATGAAGTTTCTGAAGAGCAGAATAGAGTAACCAGTCCATGAAATTTTAAAATTGTAGCGTAGGAAAGAGAGATGGAAAAAAAAATTCTGTGATTTTGAGTAAAGTTTGGAAGACTCTAGAAAGGGTTCTCTGTGTGTGTATGGTGGGGAGGAAAGATTTTTCTGGATTTTTCCTTTAGGTCTAAAAGCAATAAAAAGAAATTAGTCAAAACAATTTCATTTCAGGAGAACAGTTAAAAAAATTGAGAACTATATTTTTGTAGGTTATTTCCACTCTACAGAGTTCAGAAATAAGGGGCAGTAACTATACTCAAATTTGAAGACAGTTTCCCTTTTTAGAGCTATTTGAACAGCTCTTAGCCTCAATGAAAGACAGAGGATTTTGGCATCCACTCTCAAGTGAGTCCACAGTCGTAATTTATTTTTTTCTTTCCACCTCACAGACTGCTTCCCTCTGCAGAATTCCTTAGCTTTCTTATTATTGTGTGTTCATAATTTTTAGGTTCTATAATTTATCATAAATCTGGTATTTTGATTTTTTGTATTTGTTCTTGCATCCTTGTATTTTGGACAGTTGATTATAAATGAACTGATTGACAATATAGAGAATGAAATAATCACCCTGCACCATTGAAGGCTTTAAATACACTGTCTGATGTTATTCAGTGATCCAGTACATGTAATTCTTTCTGTTTCTTCTCTCTTTCAGTGGTATTTTTAATACTGGACTCAAAGCATTTCCAGACCTCACCAAAATCTACTCATCTGATGTGAACTTTTTACTGTAAGTATCTGTCCTCACAGCTAGTTTGAATACTGCTGTCCTCAGATCCCAGGAAAACCAATAGTGGAGGTTTCTGGTTTGGAGGAAAATATAAAATAAGTCAGATAAAGCACTTTTCCTCAAGCTGTATTTCAGTGACCATTAGTACCAAATCTGGACAATACCAGGTCATCTAGCGCTATACATTAGATCTGGACTGTGGACACACAAGCACATTTCTCTTGAATTAGCCAAAGCACACGATACATGAATTCTACGCCCTTTGCTTTTATATTGTTTTTGTAATGGCTGTGCAATATCTGAATTAGACTGAAGTCAGAATATTGCAATACACAGGACCTGATCTGACATACAGCCTGCTAACACAAAGTCATCCTGTCAACTTTCTCACAAATTTGTGCTGGTACAGTGAGCTCATACTGCAAGTTTTCTGATATTATTCTTCATTCAGCATCTCTATTGTTAAATCCTAACCTCCACCACCTATCTGCACTCTTTCCTCTGACTCCACCCTGAGCACAGAAGATTAAAGAGCAGGAGAACTGGTCAATCTTGAGAACAATTATTTATCATTACATTTTCAAAAAGTTTTGTGCTGGCTGAGCTCCCATTTTTATGAAGATTTTGGTGAAGACTTATTTTACCCAGAATATGTTGCTTTGTACAATTAATATTTTAATAAAGAACACATAAAAGCTTTGCTAATTTAGTTAGGTTTGTTCACAAGGCACTTCCTACATAACACTAATACCATCTTCCTTTCTCACACCTTAAAACCCATTTACTTTAACTGATTTAATTACACCCCTCCTTTCTCATTCTTCTTTTTTTTCTTTTCTTTTTTTTTCTTTTTTTTTTTTAATATGGCTTGAAGAAAATGGCAGAACAATTTATTGGAGAAAGTGAATGGGAACATAAATGGGGCAGGGGGTTTCCCACTATTATCCATAAAGGTATTTCAGAAACAAAGAACTATGCTGTAAAAAAAAATCAGGTGTTTCTTGGTATTAAGAAAGCAAAGACAACGTTCATCTTTGTGCCCTAACCTGCAACTTAAATTAAAATTCTGGGTTGTAATCAAGCCCAGGAGGAATAGCAGCTCAGCTGAAGACTTACAGGCTGACACAAGGCAAAAGTATGTTGGTCACAACTTAATCCTAGAGAGTAGTCACCAATCTTATATCGTAGCAGTGTTCAGCTGGACAAGGCTTGACTGCTGGATGGGCTAGGTAAGAGGCTATTAAAAATGAGAAGTATTATGCTCAAAGGTGACTTGCAAAGACCTGATTGATGGTCTACCCCAGGCATTGTTTCAGTGCTGCTAAGGGGTGTTCTTAGCCAAAAACGGTCAGCCCTCTCTGCATTCATGGTCTGCCACCAGCAAGAGGAACCTCAGAGTAATGTAAAAATGCTTATTGTTATGCTAAAGAGTCTAGACCTTTAGAGGTCTTCCTTTCCAAGGACCTGAAACTATAGGTGGAGCTTTGTGCTAACTCATGCTCCATAACCTGGAGCTGCTGTGTTTGCCTTGGCTGTTGGCCTCCAAGATTGAAACCTGAGTCAGCCAGAGCTCTGAGTGGCAGACACCTACATTTTAAGAGCTATTAGGGAGTTACTCAGAAACCAAAAGGGCTTTAACTTAGATTAAGCTCTACTGGATTGTGAATGAAATACTATAATTACTAAGTAGAGACAACTAAGAACTAAATAGGCTACATGAAACAGAAGCAGTTTATACACCATCTGTATCCTTGCTTCCAGTCAGCTCAGTGATTTTTCTAAGTGGCAGATAGCAAAACATTATTTTATTTCTACCTTGAGAATTTTTGATAAAGATCACCAACGAAACAAACGTGGGTCATATATGCTAATGACTTTTTAAAGAGTAGATCTACACTTTCAAGTGAGGTATTCCTAGTCAATGAAAGGTAGCTTTTTTGTTTCTTTTGTCAAGAAAAAAATCTGCTCTTGAATAATATGTTTCTAAATGATGAATAAGATGTAGCTGGAGGAAAAAAAAAAAAAAGCATTCATTCTATCACTATTGGTCTTTGAGAGCAAGCCATTTACAAGTAAACGTTTGTTTAGAAAAGTAAACTGATCTGAAAAATGTCAAGCCAAAGTAACTTGTGGTGGAAACCACCTATCAGTGAAAACTGCTTGGAATGAAAATGGTTGCAGTACAGTTCACTGTTAGCACAGATATGCATATATATAGCATAGAAAAGGAATGAATTTGTTCCTGTCACGTGGGAAATTGTTGGGACTTCTTGACCTATGGATGCTATATCTAATGCACAAGCTAAAGAAAAGAAAAATTTGCAGAATTTTTTTGTTTCCAGACTGTAACATGATTCAGGAAAAAGAAGGACAATCAGACACTTTTCTCTGCCCTTTGTTTTTGCCAGCTTTTTCCTCTCTCCTTTCTTTAGTTTATTCATAGTAAATCTTTTTAGGTTTTCTTTGTCCCTTTTGTCACAACAGTGTTTTGGTTTGAAGATACATAGTATTTATTAAGACTGCAGAGTGGGAGTACAAAACTATATAAGAAATGATAAATAGTGAAACACTCATTTCAAGAAGAGAAGAATCATTGGGTTAGATCACATAGTAAGCCACTTCACTTGTGCTAGATGCAGTTCTGTAAAGTGAAATACCTCTGTCCTGAATAATGTATTATCTGATGTCTTATCTGAGCTTAGCTAGAGATTAAGATATTGGCTCTAAAGTCACTTGGCTGGTTCAGTTGATGCTGGAGCATTATTTAATTTACTGATTCTCTGGTTTATGAGACAAGGTACCTGCCCGTGCTGTCAACTGCCACACTTCATCAGGACTACAAACCCAACTCCTTCTCAAATCCACTTCCTGGAGGCTGGAACATGCTCAATCCTTAATCACATGTATCTTCTCGCCTTAGATACAATTGAACAAGTCATTCTACACTTGTATTTATTATCAAGGCAGAGAACAACTAATAACAAAGCTGTTCTGGAGAAGCTCTGTTGGACTGATATTTGATTGTGATGTTTTGTCTCCTTTTTCAGCGAAATTGCAGACAATCCTTTCATGACTTCAGTGCCTGCAAATGCTTTCCATGGGCTTTGTAACGAATCTCTAACTCTGTAAGTTCTTCCAAACAAGGCAATTACCTCTATAAAGCATGTGGCAAAATATATATATATATATAAAAATAATACCCCTGTCCTACTCTCTAGTAGTTTGTAACAGAAACACCACAGACATGTAGTATCCATAACCTAGCTTGCATAAATCCTTTACTTCAACGGTGACTTGAATCAGGCCTGCTGCTTTTCTTTAAACTGGAATACCAAATTGGTTTTGCTTTTGTATGAATTTAATGCCAGTGAATGGTTATACTGGATAAAAACAAAGAGAAACATTTGGAGAGTTCTTCTTCTGTACAGCTGCAGCATAGTTACAATGGTGTCTAACTTATTTGCAACTTCAGTGGCAGCACATTATCATGAAAGCTAATGAGTGGCAAACATAAAAAGAGTCATATTTGAAGAAAAATGGTTAGATAAATTTCAGTTATGCAATTCATACTTAGTGTGAGCCACGTGAAAGCACTAAGGGGAGTGAAAATGACTGTTATGAGTTATCACCTCAACTAGGGGAAAGAGCACTAGAATACAAAAAAGTGAATTCTAAAAAAAAAGTCCTTTTGCTCTAAGACACCAAAAGAATGAATTCTAAAAATTCAGGCAGGCTTGATAGTAAAACCGTACCTATTTTTCTAGGTATTAGTTCCTTTAACCTTCCTTAATCAATCCTAGCAGAGTTTTGTTTCCTTGTTGTCAGTTTAAGTGTGGGAAAGTTTTAGCAAAGTGTTTTAGTCTAGTTCTCTTTTTGCTGTAAAATGAAGTAAAAGATGGAACACCTGCCACATGGTATTTTTGATTCAGCTACGTTCAAGAATGCTCCTGGGCATTTGTTTGACCTTGAACTATAATTGCTGCTTCTTCAAGAGACTAAAATTAACCCATCCATAAATGTGCTATTGCCCAGAAAAATCGTACATAAGATGTCAAGTATTCAGGTATTGAAGCAACCCACAATACACTAATTTATATTTTTTTTTGCTTGCAGCAAACTCTACAATAACGGTTTTACCAGCATCCAAGGCCATGCTTTTAATGGGACAAACTTGGATGCTATGTAAGTAGCAGATCATTCTCTTTTTTCAGAAAAAAAATTATATAGTAAATACTCTACGCTTGTTGAAAGCTCTCAAATACATAACTTATTCTAATTATTTTTAAGGAGCAAAGAAAGGATATTAATTTCAGCCAGCAATAAAAATACAGCTGCTTAATGTCTTTTGCAGTGTGCTTTCATTTAGTATCTATATTTATAGCTCAGAAATAGAATCATGGCAGGCAATTCCAGTGTGAATTTTACTTTGCTTTGAAGCTACATTAATTTTCTTTTGATCAGCAACATTTCTAAGACAATTTGGAAGATAATTATGGTATTTTACTTACAAGACAGTTTATTTTAGCAAGTGTAGCACCGATAATGGTAGCAGCCCCTTCACAGAAATCTCTAACCTGCAAAAAAGTGAGCAGTATAAGGTGTTGGAAGCAATTCAGAGGAATTCACTTCTGCTAGATATGAGGGATGGGCATCTCAAAAGCATGAAATAACCACTTTGTTGTTTTGCCTTCACCTTCTTATTGTAGGTTCTGGAAAACTAATACATGAAGTGAGTGAATATCCTTTTTACACATACCCAAAATCACGTCCCTCCATCATTAACACAGAACAAATCTCAATTCCAGGAGCTCCACTCACTTTGGCAGACCTTACTCTGGTCCTACAGAGGCTTGACTGAAGAGTCTGGCTGCCAGTCTCATGAGTAAAGTGATTTCTTCATCGTGAGCTCAAAAATTAACGAGAGGCATGAGGATACATGTGATTATTTTCAATACTTTATTTTAAATTTGGCTTGAATTCTAGAAGAATTCTGTAAGAGCATCCTTCACATTGTCTTAATCTTTCTGAGTTGCCTTTTTTTCCTTAACAGCTAGCTAGACTTCCTAAATTTTGACAAGGTGCTAGTCTCATCTCACAGGTAATTAGATTGATTGATTGATAGATTGAAGAAGAGGGAATGGCTTCAAGCTGCAACAGAGTAGGTTTAGACTGGACATCAGGAAAGAATTCTTCACAGAAAGAGCGGTCAGACATTGCAACAGGTTGCCCAGGGAGGTGGTTGAGTCACCATCTTTGAACATGTTTAAGAGTTGTTTAGATGTGGTGCTGGGGGATATGGTGTAGGGCAGAATTTTGCAGAGTCAGGTTGATGGTTGGACTCAATGATCCCAAGGGTCTTTTCCAACCTGAATGATTCTATGACACAAGGAAATAGAATGAAGCTGTGTCACGGAAAGTTCCGACTAGACATTTGGGAAAGGTTCTTCACTAGGAGAGTGGTTGGTCACTGGAATAGCCTCTCCAGGCAAGTGGTCACGGCAGCATCAAGCCTGACAGATTTTGAGGAACATCTGGACAGCACTCTTAGTCATATAATTTAGTTTTAATGTAAAACTAAAGGAACAGGGAGTTGGACTCTATGATCCTTATGGGTCCCCTCAAACCTGTAATATGATTCTAAGTGAATCTTTCCAGAGACTGACTATGATGCACTACTTAAGCAAATTGAAAGAACCCCAAAGAACTACAATCAGGCTTACTTTCAGGGCTTTATCTACCAGCAGGAAAAATGGTTTATTACAACAAACAGTTTTCTCCTAATTAAATCACATGATATTTACTTCGAGCAAAGCACTGCTCCAGATTTACAAGGCAAAGTAGGGAGCTGAACGTCAGTGGTAAACACTTTGTCTGTTTGATAAACTACATTGAAATTTATAAACTAATTTTCTGAAGTAGTTTGGTTACTGTATGCCAAGATAAGGTATAATTTTGCTAAGTGGAAGCTTAGAGATTTGTTGTTTCTAGCAGCAGCATTAGATTAATGCAAAGGAAAAATATATTTCATTTTCTGTATTCTGACATTTCTAATTTGAACTCTTGCTTGTCTACCACTGTACAGTGAAGAAAGTACCTATTTTCCTCTGTGGCTGATCTAGGGTCCTTTGGATTTAATGAAACCAAGAGTAAAAAGAAACTAAGAGAAAAAGAGTGAGGGAAAGAAATGGATTATTAATTATTTTTAATTATGAACTCCAGGAAGAAAACAAGTGAAAAAAGGAAACAATTGAAAACAGAAATTAATTTTTGGCAAATTGTTCAAAGACTCCTACCATGCAGTGCGCCTTCCTAACACTCTTGCAGTATTAAAAGACTGAAGCAATTCAAGGAGGTCAAAACAATCAATGCAGATATGGGCCTGGAACTATGCAAAACCAGCTTCCATTAGCATACCAAATGATCGCACTACCTAATATATCTCCTCATCCACCAAGGATCTGTGTTTTATAGCAGACCACAGCATTGCTGTATATATTTCATAAAGACAGGGAAGTAAAGAACCAGGAATGAAGGGCCAAACGATACTTTTACTGAACAACATTCATCTGAAACTTGAATCCCTCTTCCTAACACATTATTAAGGTCCATGAATGCCTGCAGACTTCTGCAAAGTGGTGCTTCTACACCAATGTTTATTTCTGTAAGGAAATCAGTGTGGAAAGAAGATTTTTTTAGACAAATTTCCAGTGAATGGCAAAATATATTTGTGATGAGTTTTTATAGAGCTGTCTAAATTACTGAATTGGAAAGTGTGCAATCTCAAAATCTAATTACAAAATCTAATTACAAAAATAAACTCCAAAAGAATATATTTACTTTGGTACACACTTTCAGGGATCACTTACAATGCTTGGTTTAGCTCAAAGTCAAGATAAAAAACAGTGTAGAAAAAACATAGGGCGAATCCTTAATACTGCTCATTTACCAACACATCCCTTTTGCCTGTTGTCCCTTTCTTTAACCTTCATTTGATAATCCAACAGGATGCAAACATACATTAACATGTCACGTGTCCAGACCCCATTTAATACTATAGTGGTGATACTTAAATGTGTGGCCAACATATTATTTTTCTCCTTGTTTGTTAAGCTCTGCTGCCTTATTTTAAAATCAGAAGCTGAAAGAAAACAAGCTACCAAATAATTCATAATTCCATAATTCAGTGAGGTATTCCAACTAGGAACTCTCATACATATCCTTTGATATCCTAACTCTGGTTTCAGAGTTGACTGCCCCAGATTTCTTGCATACTTTGCATAGGGGTATTTGTGTCTACTTGATCGACTTCCACCAACTTTCCAAAATTACTGTTATTTTAGTGTCCCCACTGAGGATAGATATTCCACTTCACCCATGTGATTTCTAAGACTTCCAACATTTGTTTAGATATGTGGGTGCCACTGTTGTGGTTTCCTTTTTTACACTGTATTCAAATGACATTCTATACCATTTAGCTATCAGTAACAACAGGATTAAAGGTACTCTCAGAAGGAGCTTACTAGTTATACATGAAGTTTCTTTGTCAAACTAATATTTACCAAAGTCAGTCTTTCCATTTAAAAGAGGTACCGATCAAAATAAAAGGGTTTAAACAACTGAAATCAATCAGCACCAGGAAATTGTACATTTGGATGGGCCTCACTCACGTATGTGAAAACTGGCCGCTGACACTGCAGCCCCTCCTTGGTACCACATGGTTATGAACTTCCCCAAAGTCTCTAGTTGGCTGTTTCTATTCATTAGTCTGAAGATTTTTATCATGTATGTAAACTACTATATTTCAGGTTTATTCAAATATCAGGGGAAAATATTTCAAAATTGGACCAGCAATTATCTGCTTGTGTATTAATATCTAGTTACTAAAGCAGAAAGGTTTTATTAGGTCATCATCTCTAATTATCTTCTTTCTCCTCCTCTTTGCATTACAAGGCCTTCACCAGCCCTGTGCCCTTGTTGGTGAAATGTTGAACAACCCTGACACTTCTTGTGGTTGTGCCTGCATCACCCACCATTGTCATATTTATGTCACTCTTCCTGCTTTTGCTGAACCTGAGCTAGGTATAAATATTACAGTCTGTGACCCTGTTGCTCCTAGTCCACAGCCTCATGCTTTAATCTATACTTTGCTTCTGAGGCCATTAGACTTTACTATTCCCACTATACAGAAATGTGATAAAACTTATAAATGGGATAGTCACAGATCTTACGATATGAGTTTCTTCTGCATAGGGACCACATTCCTTCAGGGCCTTTACAGCATTGACCATTTATCCATCATTTCATCAAGGGGAACATACGTTCCCCCGACAACTTTCCCTGTTCTCCTTAATGGGTTGCATTGCACTTCTGCCCCAAAGTGCAATCCTGCAGCTCTACCATTCCCTTTGCTCCTTTGGTTCAAACTTCTCTTAAGAGGTCCTTTGTCATCTTAGTACAGGAACAAAACTTTTTGACTGTTTTGTTTCCTTGCTTATGTAGTGCCTGTCAACCAAGAGAGACAGAGGCTCCTCCATCCTCCTCCAGGGACTACTATATTTGGTCAACTATACTTAATCCCATCACAAGACTTCAATTTCCATCTAAATTAAATTAAAAAAGCATGACAAGGTTTGATGCCTGCAAGCTGTTTCTCTTGTAAACACTGTGACAGAAGTTGATTGAACTAAGTAATAACACAACCTAGGGTTTAATTGATGGCTTAGGGAAAGAATTATCACAGTGGTATCCATGTGTACATATATATCTATATAAACACACACATAAATACGTATGTATGTATATATCGCAACCTAATCTGTAGTCTCTTTTCATTGCTCAGCTAATTCAGCTCATAACTTGGGTTATATTATTTTTTTGAATGTTCAGTAGCTTCGCATTGCCTGTTTTTAATCATGTACCTTTAACTCAACTCTGTAAACTCCCTACTTCTTGAATCCACGCTTTCTTATACATTAGTTTCCAGAGTGGTGGGAATTAATGTTTGTCCTTGATTATATCAATCATTTAATGACAGGAGAAATTTGCAGCATTCCATATTACAGGAAAGTATTGGCTACTCAGGAAACTGTTCTGTTTTTCCAAGACTTTAGATTTTTATATTTTTTTTACATAGGTTGTATATTATTTTTTCCTTCAGATTTATCCTCTTTCTCACTCCCTCTCTTGCTCCTTTTATAACAAAACTTTATGATTGACTGTTGAGCTGGGGGGCTTCCGCTTGGCTATGGATATTTTAAAACATTTAAAAATGTTATTACCAAACTCAAAACAAAGAAGGAATTATTTTCATGTTTTTTCATGATGTGTTCCTGTAAGTATCAGGTAATTCCCCATACCTCATTCCTATAAAAGCGAAACAATCTATTTCACCTCATACTTACCTGAAGATACAGTGTGTATGCATGTGTCTTTTTGTGTTTTTATGTTTCTCTCTTCAGAGAGAGAAAAATAATTTGGAGCAGAGGTAATTTATTTTGATAATTTATTTGTTGGTTATTTGTTGAGGAATTCAATTTATTTTCAAAATGGCAAACTTGTATTTTGTTCCTTGGCTTCAATGTGTTGTTGGGACAGGACAGCCCTTATAAATACTGCTTTTGTAAATCTGTTTAAGCAAGTAAACTGAAGATCTTCAACTTTAACCTACGGATAACTATTTCCAAATCACTGTTGGGTTTGTTTCTACAGCTATTTGCACAAGAACAAATACCTGGAAGTTATCAATGACGATGCATTTCTGGGAGTGCACAGTGGACCAACTCTTCTGTGAGTAGAAGAAAACGATGTAGAGAAAGCTGTAACAATAATACTGTTCTAGGTTGCACTTTCTTTCCAACCATTATTAGCAGCAGAGGAGCAAGGATATGAACGACATGTTTACAAAAACAGTATCAGCAACAAAAGTTGTGCTTTAGGGAACTGATTTTAAAAAAGGATGCATCTTACATTAGAAATACTGTTGCTATCAATTTTTCTTCTGAAAGATTCTGTGCTGCAATCTGTCTATGAGCATACAATTGTAACACAAAGGACTCCAGTAGCACACATAGAAAGGAAGTTGAAACAGAGATGGAAAATAATTTTAGACAGAATAAAGTTACTTCTGGTGCTGTCTTTTCTCCTTTCTTATGTAACTTGAGTTTCAGTCTGATTTTATAGTCCTCCAAAGAACTCTTCACTAAAATTAGGAATCACAACATAGAATAAACAAAAAAAAATTTAGTGAGTATAAGAACTTGTAGAAGAATCATATTCCCTGACTCAAATCACATAGCATGTAACATAGTGGAAGGACTGATCACTGGGAGAACCAAAGGGCTGGAAGTGGGAATCCCTCCTCCACTATAAAACCAGATGGTAGTTGTTTTTACACTACACTTAAGGATCACTTTTACTTTCTGCTCTCCAGGAAAACAGCATACTTATATGAGAATAATGGTGCATTGTTCACAGAAGGAATCCTAGCAGCAAGCTATAATAACAAAAAGGTGCAGAAGATATTTTTCTCCCAGAATTGGTTTCCAACTCCAGATAATCAGGCTGGCTACCAGGCACACAGCAATCTGCAGTAGAAGTTTTATTGGCCATAACCACTTCATGCAAAAAAGAGTTGTGTCTCTGCTGTGCAAAGCTGCAACAGATCTTTGATAGCAAGGTTGTCGTCAAATCTTTAGTTCTTTCTGTCTCCTGCATTTCAAGTCAGATGCACTGCAAAGCCTGTGTGTTAATGGTAGCCTGTCTTCTGCTTCAGTCATCTAAATTACTTTGTCTTGTGGGGTAAGGAGGAAGGATCTGGCTGAGGTTCCACCCTTCAGGGCCAAATTGTTCCTCCACATCACCCTCTACCACAAGGTCCAATGGAGTTATAAGCAGAGGCCTTGGGAACAGGGTCTGAGACCCGTTATAGGCAGTATCAGGTTTTCCTTTCACTGACTTGAGGAGAGAAAGAAGCACAAAGCATTCATGGAGCCATACTTTTGAAGTAGATATCTTAAATAATTGGACGTTGTAGGGGCAGTTTGTGTGAGTTAGATGGTATATTTAAGTAGATATTAAAAAGTTAGGTAATTTATTTTTTTAAAAGAAGAATTACAATACAAGTTTACAATAGCAGCAGAACAGGGAGTGTGATCACTGAATCGAGGAGATCAGATGCCAATAATTCTGATCCTTTTGTCACCGCTGTATTTCAGGTGTATATGGATGTGTATGTAGATTTTTACCTTTAGAAAACTATTTTAAAAGTATGACAGTACATTGCTCTTCACCTGAAAATGAAATCTTGGCTAGGATTCAGTAACTGAGTGTACCTGATTTACTAAATGCACCAACATGAGCGGCTGCCTAGAGCACAAGTACAGCAGAGTACAACAAAAGTACAATCAGGCTCATTATTCAATTAGCTTCTGCCAAACATACAGTCCAAATTCAAAACATTACTAACTGTTGCACAAAATACACGTGAGTAATTAATTATATTTAGAAAGAAAAAGTGCTCTTTAAATCATCATTTCCCAGTCTAGGAATAGATCCTACCTTAGGAGGTTCTCTTCTGTTCCTGCCGTTGGGCACAAGCATGTCTTCGAGCAACAGGAACACTCTGTATTCTGCTAATCAAATAATGCAAATTTGTAAAATTGAAGAATCTTTCAATAGATAGGAATAATATCTGTAATCTAAACCCATCTATTATATTACATTATATTATATTACATTATATTACGTTATATTATATTACATTATACTATATTATATTATGCTTTTTTAACTATTGTAGCAGTACTCAGAAATCTGTATATGATTAGGTAAAAATTTCCAATGGTACTACGATGCATTCAACTTAATTTTCTCAATTATCTGTCTTTTAAATTCTCATTATTACTTGAATTCATACTATAATTGTGTGTTTCCAACCGTGAAAAAGGTAATTGACAAAAGCAGTTATGCTTTATATCTAGTTCTGAACTTCTGACTTCATAAAAACAACAAAATATTAGACCAAGAAATAATAACCTGGAAAAAAAATAATCAAGTCTAAACAGCTAAATATCTGTTTAACACTTGTATCATATATACAGCTGGTTCAGAAAACAACATCTCTTAAATCCTAAGCTATGTTTTATTACCAAATTTATCTGAAGCTCTCCAATGCCTCTTCAACTTTCAGTCTAATGTGTGAATTTCATGTAAGGTAAGCAACAGCCTAGAAATGTCACATGAGATTTATAAGAAAGCACGTGAGAAAAACCCAGAGCAGCCATAATATTAAAATTGGCTGAGTGCACTTTGGTTGCTGTTACGCTCCACAGTGTAGAGCTCGATGGTACCTCAGACCACGTCCAGTACCTGAGTGAGCTCTAGACCACGGCTGCTTAAATGCTAAAGTTTGGTCTGGATCTAGGCTAGAAGTGAATTTCGCTACCACTTTACCATCATCCCGAACATTTGATGTCTCCCACAAGGAGTGTGACTGCCTGCTTTCCATATCAGCCTTTATAGGGGTTTGTCAAAGGCCTTGTGGAAGTCCCAGGAGACTCTGAGCAGATCTTAACCACAACACTCTGTGGAGTTTGTAGGGCCGGACTTATTTTAACAAAAGTCCTTTACATGTTGACTTCCCCCAGGTATATCCTATCAGTTGGTGGCTCATTTGCGGCCAGTTCAACTGCTTCCTCCTTGGGCTGCTTCAGAGCTTCTTGATGAAAACCATCCAGCCCCTGTGACTCTTTGTCATTCATTTTATCAGTTTCCCACCTAACCTCTTTTATAGTCACTTCAATTTGAGTCAGAATCTCTTGACAAGTCTATCCCATATTCTCTTGACAAGTCTAACTCTTGCCCATTCTCTTGTGTTTCTTTAAGTGTGACAGCTATAAGTTTAGCGGTAGTAGCACAACACTCTTCCGTGCAATGTGCACATTGCTGTGTTTAAACAACATCTTAGTTCTCAGTGTCATTAGATACTAGCAAGGCTGACCTAACTGCAGTCAGTTCCCATTTTTCTGAGCAGCCTGGAATCAAGACTTATCACACAATGACACAGAACAAATAAATCATTTAGGAAAATGTGACTTTTTTATGAACACAGACACAGACACAAGAATCTGGCAAACTCCAGCTACTTGGATTCACATTGCTCTGAAGATTAGTAATTATTATTTGCAGTCTTTTCAATCCTATGCTTTCTAGTTTGAAGACAGCTGATATAATGCTTGCAGCAGTTTGTGAATCTGCATAGAATATCATCAAGACTGGATTTCTAAGGCAAAAAAAAAATCCATGTCAATCATGCACTTTCTTCTGGCCAGTTGACACGCTCTTTCTCGCTAACAAAGCGTGGGCCTAGGTAGGATAACTAAGTTATCTTCCACTGGGAGACAAATTATCACCGGACCCCCAGGAGGCTTTTCCATTTGCATTAGCTGCAGTACAGAGAGGTCAGAAGATTAATAAACTGGAGATTTTGGAAGCTTCCAAACTTCTGAGCCATTGTGCTAAACAGGAACTATGGGTGGAACCAACCATCTGTTAGCTCTGCAACAGGATTAATCCTAAATCAGCTAGATCTTCAAGGCAGCTGTGCCCATATCTTCTCCCCAAACACCTTAGTCTAAAACCGAGTTAAAATAAAACTGCAATGCCTATCAATGCTTAAGCACATATCCATACACACATACTTAAAAGATTTCAAAGGGTTCGGTAAGATAGAATAGAAATGATGTAGTCTTATAACTAATTCTTCCAAGCTCTTTCTTCTCACTGAACAGGTCTTTCTTTCGGGCTTTTTAACATCACTTGATGACAGTCTTTGAGTTGCCACAGACTTTACACGTTCCCCTCTGCTCCCTGGGAAATTTTTTCTGCCGCCTGAGCCCTGGGCTTTCTACTTCTTCTCCAGGACCTCCCTCCCCTGAGCACCAGGGCCCCAGAGAGGCTCCTCTCCACTGCTGTTCCCAAAACACAGGTCCTCAGCCCCCAGGATGTTCCTCCTAACCCATTCATTTCTGATGGGAACATGACACAACTGTGAAAAAACCCAAATCAAAAAGGTATATTGTCCCTGTTACCTTGTTATTTGGCCTGCACACTGAACCATGACACTGACTTTTACAATTTAATGATGCAATTTTGTGAAAATATTATACCTTTTCTCATTTTTAAGTCTGTTGCCTCACATTCTTGGGTGACTTGTCTCACAAGAGTGAAAAATCATTCCCAATCCCCTTTTTATAATATGCATGGCATATATAATCTCCTCCTGGTTCCAGTCCTAGCTTTTCCCAAAAGCTCTTACCTGCTCCTTACTACTTCATATATAAACGACTTTAAATCATCCTTGCAGTAGTTTTCTGTGCTCTTATTTTCTGCTTATAGAACTGCATATAATATTTAAGATGCAGTTAGATTTATAAAGGGAAGGTTTCCTGTTCTATTTTCTACTTTTTTTTTCAAAGAGTTCTTAGCATTCTATTTCCCTTCAACATTACTAAATAGCACTGACCTGACATTTGCAGAGAGGACTCCAAGATCTTTCCAGAGTGCTATGTAAATTAAACCTCATTGCCATCTATGTACAGTTAAGATTGCTTTTCCCTAATGCCCTTTACATTTATCAATATTGAATCATATCAATTATTTTACTCCTCAGCCACTTCGCATTGCAGGATCCTTCTTATTTAGACAATCAGTTTTATCTTTCACCACCTTGTGCCAGAAACTAGCTTTGTTGCAGCTACTCATGTTCTCTTTCCAGGCTGTTCATGAAGATTTCAGTAGTACTGGCACTAGCGTAGCCTCTGTGGGCCTCTGCTGCACTGATGGGTATATTCAGATACCAGTTCATTTTCCATTCTTCCACTAGCATGAAAATTTATGATCTGTTTCCAGGCTTTCCCTCCCAACTCTTTTCTTTGTTTAATTAAAGGGGAGCCATCCCCCTTGTCACATAACAAATGAGTTACACCAACAGCCCTTGATATTTTGTCAAGGCCTTTCAGAAATTCCAATTCATTGTAAAAACAGGATCATGTTTCTCCATATGCTTCTGCCAGAACATCCTCAAAGAACTCCCAAGAGTTTCTGAGGTGTCATTTCCCTCTCAAAAAGCCTTAGCACCTCCCATCACACAGCATTTAACCATGTTCCCCTTCCTGCAGGTAGCTGCCACCACCATGAGGACTTGATGGAGACCCATGGGGGTTGTTGAAAGGCCAGCCTTGTCTTGGTAAGATCATAGTTTCAGATAAGGTCTTCCCTCAGCCTCCTTTTCTCCAGACTAAAAAACCCAGTTACCTCAGCTGCTCCTCAGAAGACTTGTTCTCCAGACCCTTCACACCTTTATTGCCCTTCTCTGGACATGCTTCAGCACCTCAATGTCTTTCTTGTAGTGAGGAGCCTAAAACTGGACACATTATTTGAGGTGCAGCCTCACCATTCTGAGTACAGGGGGTCAATCACTTCCCTAGTCCTGCCGGCCACACTTTTTTCTGGTATAAGCCAGGATGCTGTTGGCCTTCTTGGCCATGCTGCTGGCTCATATTCAGCTGGCTGCTGACCAACACCCCAGGTCTTTTTCTGCTGGGCATCTTTCCAGTTACTCTTCCCCAAGCCTGTAGCGCTGCATGGGGTTGTTGTCACCCAAGCGCAGACCTAGCACTTGGCCCTATTGAACCTCATCCCATTGGCCTCGATCCATTAATCCAACCTGTCTAGATCTCTTAATAGAACCTTTCTATCTCAAACAGATCAACACTCCTCCCCAACCTGATATAATCTGCAAACTTACTGAGGGTGCACTCGATCCCCTCAGCCAGGTCATTGATAAAGATACTAAACAGAACCAGCCCCAGTACTGAGCCCTGAAGAAAACCAGTTCTGACTGGCTGCCAACTGGATTGAACTCCATTAACCGCAACTCCTAGCTGTGGTGAATAAAAAAAAAGCTAATTATTTATTATTAATATGTTAATGGTGAAATCGCTCAAATAATATTCCTACACTAGAACCTTTTTACTGGTTTACTTCTTCAAAGAGTGTAATCAAGAAAATATCTTGACCTAAAGTGTCAGTAGAAGAGGTTTTGGGACAAAGCAGAAAATTAGTAGAAAACAGTGGCAGGACCAGACGACATTCACCTGGCAGTTCTAAAGGAAATCCACCTCACCCACAAACTGTGTGACTTATCTACTGAGGTCCAGTCAGAAAACACGTTTCATTGTAACCTATAGGGATATTTCAACAGAAAGCATTATAACTACTAAAACAATGTTCTTCATAAACTGAAATTAAAACCTCCTATCTCAGTCCACCCTGAAACTCTCAGAAAATATCAGTATTTTGTTTTCTGCTTATTTCTCTGGACATTCTGACATTTGTAGTTTTCTTCCTTTACCTAGGGATGTCTCCAGAACAGCCATTGCTAACCTTCCAGCCAAAGGATTGGAAAACCTTAAAGAACTAATGGCCAAAAACACATGGACTTTAAAGAAATTACCAGCTGTAAAGATATTTCTTCAGCTAATGCGGGCTGACTTATCATATCCAAGTCACTGCTGTGCTTTCAAGAGCTGGAAAAAAACCAGCGGGTGAGTTCCACTGACACACACTCAATTTTAAAGGATGTAAACAAAGACAACTTTTTAGTATTAATGTAATTACATCTATTGGCATTTTTGTGACCATTTTTTCCAGGTATAGAGAACATGCTTTGAAACAGAGGTTACAATTTCAAACAGAAAGAAGAAAGAGGTTTTGCTATAACGATTTGTAGGACCTTTTGCAACAGCTCCTCCTTTTGTTGAGCCCGGAATTAAAGGGCTATATAACACACAATATGCTGTAGCAAGAACTGGAAAAAGAATTTTGGAGGAGTTATAGCCTCATATCTCATATATTTTCTAAATGAAAAGCTCAGAATAAATGATTCTGTAGTAACCTTGTACACAGATTATTTCAAATTCCATTTCAGCAGGATTTCCAGCCTCCCATCAGAACAGGTGTTGATAGCTTTTGGAAAGAAAAAAAAAAAATTTATAGATGTTCTGAAGCAACAGAGAGACTCATCTGCTGGGAAGAGGGAGCAGGGACGACTTACAGTGATTAGCAGCAACATTTTACAGCAGAACACAAATCCATTGTAAATTTCTCCAAAATCTGATAAAGCTTAGAGAATTCTCAGCCAGGTCAGCCCCCGACTTAGGAAGACAGCCCCAGTGTTCAGTATTGCAGTATTGTGATTAGAATGCACAATATATTAAAACGATTCTATGTTGAGTATAAGAATTATGTAATAATAAGCTCACAAAGCAATAACAGAGTTATAATGGTCTGGGAAAGTGAGGACAAAAATAAAACAGAAGAGTGCAGAGATTCATAACCTTGACAGGAAGAATGTGCAGAAAAATCCAGACGAATCTAATGACTGAAAGGAACAACTATTTGCATGTCTATTGCTAGAGATGAAAATTTCTCAGAGTGAATTGTATGCAATCTCAAATTGTAAGCAATCTCGAATTCTGGAAATGAGATGTTGTGTGACAGTGGATTGCACTGATCAAAAGAACTTGATGCCAAATAGCAATTTTTTTTTCCAATTAAAAAGCATGAACAACTTTCAATTACAAATACACGTGCATCACACTATGAGGCACAAAATTCCCAACCACTCCACTGTTAGTTATCTGTAGAGCACCTACAGGAAAAACATAGAATATAAATTAAATTATGGAAGTGCTGGAAGAAATTGATTTGTGAGCAAAAATGAAAAGGAAAAGAACATTGTGTGTATTATCTAAGAAGTTACAAACAGCAGATAAAAGTCTTGTTACTTACTAAGAAAGTTAATCCCGAGAAGGAATAGGAACTCTGGATGCTGAACGAGCTAAAATTACTACTGGGGATAGCTGATAGCAACTGAGAAAAGAATAATATAGTTTAAAAAAAGCCCAGAAATGCTGAAGCTTATTGTTCACTCCACGTTCTGTTAACAGCAATATACCCGATCACATTTTCATAGCTACACTTTCATTCATGGTAAATGTTCCCTTTGTTTACTCACTGCACTCCAGTCCGACCATAAAGGCCAGCGGTGATTTCCCCCTCTACTCTTTCAGAATCCTGGAGTATCTGACATGTAACCAGAGCAGCAGTCACAGCTTTCGTAAAAGAAGATCAGTCAAAACTCTCAGAGGTCCGTTTTACAAAGATTATGCAGAAGAATACACAGACCACACCGATATTCTGTATAACAAAAACACCAAGTTCACAAATTTTCATGAAAATCCCCATTATTATATTTTCTTGGAAGAGTATGGAGAAGGAAATCTTGGGTTTGGCCAAGAGATCAAGAACCCTCAAATAGAAGATGTCCAGACTTTTGACAGTCATTATGACTATCCTATCTGCGGAGGCAATGAAGATGTAATATGCACTCCAGAGCCTGATGAGTTTAATCCCTGTGAGGATATAATGGGATATCAATTTCTGAGGATTGTAGTGTGGTTTGTGAACCTGCTGGCCATCCTAGGTAATATTTTCGTCCTTTTTATCCTTCTCACTAGCCATTATAAACTGACTGTACCCCGCTTTCTGATGTGTAACTTGGCCTTTGCGGATTTCTGCATGGGGTTATACCTCCTCCTGATTGCTTCTGTGGATCTCCACACCAGGTCAGAGTACTATAACCACGCCATAGAGTGGCAGACCGGGCCCGGCTGCAACACAGCTGGCTTTTTCACGGTCTTTGCTAGTGAACTTTCTGTATACACGCTGACTGTGATCACCTTGGAGCGCTGGTATGCCATCACTTTTGCCATGCGCCCAGACCGAAAGATCCGCCTCCGTCATGCCCTTGTTATCATGCTGGGAGGGTGGCTCTCGTGCTTTCTTCTTGCCCTTTTGCCACTGGTTGGTGTCAGCAGCTATAGCAAAGTCAGCATCTGCTTGCCTATGGACACCGAAACGCCAGTGGCTGAAGCCTATGTTGTCTTCGTTTTGATGTGCAACATTATTGCTTTTGTCATCATTTGTGCCTGCTACATAAAAATCTACGTAACTGTGCGAAATCCTCAGTACAAGTCAGGGGACAAAGACACCAAAATTGCCAAGCGGATGGCTGTGTTGATTTTCACTGACTTTCTGTGCATGGCTCCCATCTCTTTCCATGCTTTATCTGCCATTATGAACAAACCACTGATAACTGTCTCCAACTCCAAGATTTTGCTGGTACTCTTCTACCCACTCAATTCTTGTGCCAACCCCTTTCTTTATGCTATTTTTACCAAAGCTTTCCGAAGAGATGTGTTTATCCTACTAAGCAAGTTTGGTATATGCGAGCACCAGGCTCAGGTCTACAGAGGTCAGACCATCTCAGCCAAAAACAGCAGCGGCTCTTACGGGCAGAGAATCAGCCGAGGGATGGGTCAGATTCCTACAAGCATTCAAGACCCAGTCAACGATTACCTTCCTGCCATGACAATGCAGAACCAAATTCTCATGGAAGAATGTAAGCAAACTGAGCTATGACATCTCAAAGTATCACAGACACAACCTGGTCAAGAGATCATTGTATGTACAGTGAATCGAGTAAGAAGATAACATGTTCTCCATACCGTTTTTTTTTCCCCCCTAGCTTGTTCTTTGTGATGTCTGAAAGTACCTTCAGAGTGGACTTCTTTTAGAGTAGTCACTCCCTTGAACCTCATTTCACACTTACCAGTGCAGGACAAAAGATACTGTTTGGATGATAATGCTGGAAGTAAATAATAAATGCTGGAAGTAAATAAAACAAGTAATACATATGAACTCAGAAAATATTAAATATAGCCTAAAAAAATTTAAGGAAGCAGAAGATGAAGTATAAAATTTGGGGGCACTAAAAAAAGCACATAAAGTTTTGTAATTAAAACAACATTAAAAACAAAAAAACCTAAAGGCTGAAGTTCTCAGTTGCCAGCTGCCTTTTCTTTTCTGCCAACTGGTTTTCTAAAAGCGAATTTCTAAAACTTCTACCAGAGCCTAAAATGAAACATAATCCTTCTGCTTCTGTCATCCTGACCAAAAACTAAGCTAATATTTTGTTTGCAGTTCTTGGTTTAGTTGAGTGACGTGAGAAGAGAAGTCTCTTCGTATTACTTTTGTAGCAGTAAAAGGTAAGTAGCATTGATTTTGTGACTGTTCTTAACAGGTAAGAAACATAAGGGCGTTTGTGTGCTGCAAAAATTCACAGAATGGTAGGGCTTGAAACAGACTTCTGGAGATCATCTAGTCACACCACCCTGCTAAAGCAGGTTCACCCACAGCAGGTTGCACTTGACCTCATTCAGGTGGGATTTTCTCTCTGGAGAAGGACACTCCACAGTCTCCCTGGGCAGCCTCCCCCAGTGCTCTGTCACCCTCAAAGTAACAAATTTTTTCCTCACATTCAGATGGAACTTCCTGTGTTTCAGTATGTGCCTATTGCCCCTTCTTCTGTCAGGCACCACAGGAAAGAGTCTGGCCCCATCCTGTTGACATCTGCCCTTTATATATTTATGAGTATTGACAAGATCCCCTCTCAATCTTCTCTTCTCCAGGCTAATCAGACCCACATCTCTCAGCCTTTCCTCATAAGAGAGATGCTCCAGTCCCTTGATCGTTTTTGCAGCCCTATCTTTCCAGTATTCCTTGTCTTTCTTTAACTCCTCATAAGAGACTAAATACTACTCCAGAGGCGGCCTCACCTGGGACAGAGTAGAGGGGGTGGAGATCCTCTCTTGACCGGCTGGCCATGCTCTTTTTAGTTCACCCCAGGAGATCACTGGCCTTCTTGACCAGAATGGAACATTGCTGGCTCATGGACAACTTGTCCACCAGGAATCCAAGGTCTCTCTCTGCAGAGCATCTCTCCAGCAGGTCAACCCCTAAACTGTGCTGGTACACAGGGTTATTCCTCCCTAGATGCTACATTTGCCTTTCTTAAAGCCCATTAGGTTCCTCTCTGCCCAACTCTCAAGCCTGTGCAGGTCTTGCTTAATGGCAGGACAGCCTTCTGGTGCGTCAGCTACTTCTCCCAGTTTTGCACCATCAGCAAACTTGCTGAGGGTACGCTCTGTCCCCTCATCCAGGTTGTTGATGAATATGTTGAATAAGACTGGACCCAAAACTGACCCCTGGGGAGCACTGCTAGCTACAGGCCTCCAAGTGGACTCTGTGCCACCAGTCCAAACCCTCTGAGCTCTGCCATTCACAGTTCTCAATCCACCTCACTGTCCTCTCATCTAACCCACACTTCCTAATCATACCTACCTATGGGAATGTTATGGGAGACAGTATCAACAGGCTTGCTTAAGCCAAGGCAGATAACATGCACTGCTTTCCCCCTGTCTACTGAGCCAGTCATGCCATTATAGAAGGCTACAGATTGATCAAGCGTGACTTCCACTTGGTGAATCCAATTCAAACTTAATTTGATTCCATATTCCTGGTTACAAATGAAGGCTGTTTCAGTGAACAGAAACAAGGGCCCACATTCACCAACTCTGTGAGATATTCTCATAAAAAATAAACCAACAAGAGTCTGTCACTGTTAATGCCATTAAAAATCTACAATATTGCATTATAGATTAATTTAGCTGCCTATTTTGGGGAGGGACATGCTTCCATTTTCAGTGGATTCCTGGCAAACTTTGAAACCACGGCTGCTGAGAAGCATGCAAATAATAATAATAATTCATGGCTTCCTCTTCTATGATCTGGACTTACCCAGTGTTAAGCAGAAACATAAAGGTGGCTTCTTAAGCGTGTGGATGAGCAAGATTTTCCACTTTAAAAACGGCTGCCTTGGGAACGCTCTGGTTGTGTCAGAGTCCCACACAAAATGCATTAACGTTGAGATGCAACCCCCAAGCCTGGGTTCTGTCAACCCTTCTGATACTGGAATAATCATTAAAGGGAGAAAAAGCTTCTTGCGTGCTTTTATTTAGTATCTCATTAGCAGCTAAGACAACTAATTTCTAATGGACAAACTGTACATTTATGCTACAGACTTCACAGGCAGTAGTGTACCAGTGAAAAAGAAAACCCAAGCTTGAATCACATTCTTTTTCAGAAAGAGAGGAAAGACTACATCAACATTTCTTTTTAAAGTGCTTTTAAAAGCAACTGAACCACACATTTCAATCTTCTTTTTACTTCAAAACAAACCAAATTATTTGTTCCATGGAAACTAGTGAAAAGATATGGTATGTTGGACTGATTGCAGTATGCTTTTCAATTAATGCAGCTGTTTGCTGTTACTAATGGACGACAGGCACATTTACGCATTATTGAACTTCTGTATCTCCCATTGTTGCGTATATGTTTTTCTATTAAGAGAATTCTGTGATATTACCTTTATGAACAAAGTCTGATATTTCTGGTTTATGTCTTGCATATTCCTTCTTGTGTTAAACCTGGTAAAAAATATTTTAAAAGCTAATGTAGAGATCCAGGCAATAGACTTTAAGTAATTTATTTGTCAGACCTTTCCTTGTAAATTTTTGTATCCTATAGATATTCTCTTCTGTTTCTGCTCTGATCAATCCCTTCAGCCATTTTTGGTTTTGTGTATATACCCTTACGTAACACTTGCCATTTTAAATCTGTCTCAGCAAGATGTATTATTTCTGGTATTCAGTACATATTTTCTCTAGAATACTTTAGAAATAATGCAGAGCATTGGAATAAAATGCTTTGTTTGAAATTATAAAGAGGCTCAGCAAGTTTTTCCCTGAAGGTTTTAAAATATTTTTCCCATAAAAGAAGTTAACACTATTTCTCTTGCACTCAACTTCCCTGTTTTCCCTGCCTGGCCTAAAGCCAAAAAAGACTGACCACACAACACACTGTTTGGACAGAGCATCTGGGTTTTTCCCCCTGTACTAGCTGGGAAAGGGATGTCCAACATCTCTGTGCAGCAGGAAGGGAAAGGAACATTAGTAGTACTGCTAAGCTCTGAGGTTCCAAAACCATCACCAATTACATCAAAGATAATTAGAAGAATCACCTAATAGCCATGAGGTCCTCTTCAAAAGACTAAATCTGGAATCTGGTGTTTTCCATTCTCCTTTCTAAATCCAATGCGTATGGGACAGCCAGTGACTAAGGAGTGAATACTTCATGAGAAACCACTTGCACAGTAAGAACTTTGTGTGGTGGAGACTACTGCAGGAATTCTCAGAATAACTGAATGGATCTGCCCATGTACAACCTTACAGAAGATCGATCCCTCCCCCTCGGTCTTCCCTTAGAGCAAATGTCTTGTTTCATATTTGCCAAAATTTATGCTGCCAAATTTTACGATCAGTAGTTGTCATCAGTGGGGGAAAAAAGTGATTACTTTTGCTATATGGAGCCTTGCATTACCTGTAAAACTATCACTGCTGAAAACTGTCAAAGTGTCCAAATATCAGTTAAATATTGACATAACTTCTGTCCCAAAAACTCGTCTGACTTCAGCGTCTGTGCACCTTGCCACTGCCTGTAATTGTGCTTCCCTCCTACATGACACTTTAGGGTGTGAGAAAAGAGCTAGAGCTGACCTCTGTTAGCCTCCTCTCTCTCTCCCTATAGAGATGTGGGGTTTTGACTGAGTAGGCATCTGTTCTAGATGACACTATCTGCACCAGGTTAGACAAATCAAAGTAAAGCACACCCTACTATGGTATCCTGGAATCTGAAAAAACCCACAAGTAATAAAAAGTAAGTTTCAAATCACTACCATACCATTTTGGTTATTAATATAAATAAAATGCACTTTTGGGAAGACCTCATAGAATTACAGAATTGTCTAGGTTGGAAGGGGCCTTTAAGATCATCTAGTCCAATCATCAACCTAACTGATAAAAGATAACAACTCATCACTAAATCAAGTCACTACTATGTCAACCCATCTTTTGAATACCTCCATGGATGGTGCCTCAACTCCCTCCCTGGGCGGTCCTTTCTGAAGCTTGATAACCCTTTCATTGAAGAAATTTTTCCTGATATCCAATCTGAGCCTCCCCTGGCGCAATTTGAGGCCATTTTCTCTTGTCCTATTGCCTGTGACCTGAGAGAAGAGACCGACCCCCACCTCTCTACAACCTCCTTCAGATAGTTTAGAGAGTGATAAGGTCTCCCCTCAGCCTCCTTTTCTCTAGGTTGAACAACCCCAGCTCCCTCAGCCTCAGCCTCTCCTCCTACCCTCCAGACCCCTCACTTACCAGCTTCGTTGCCCTTCTCTGGGCCCACTCCAGCACCTCAATGTCTTTCTTGTGGCCAGGGGCCCAAAACTGGACACAGTACTCAAGATGGGCCCTCACCAGCACCCAGCATAGGGGGACAATCATCTCCCGAGTCTACTCACTGTGCTGTTCCTGATACAGGCCAGGATGCTGTTGGACTTCTTGGCCACCTGGGCACACTGCTGCCTCATGTTCAACCAGCTGTTGACCAACACCCCCATGTCCTTTTCTGCCAGGCAGCTCCAGCCACTCTTCCCCAAGCCTGTAGCACTGCATGGGGTTGTTGCAACCTGAGTGCAAGACCTGGCACTTGGCCTTATTGAACCTCATCCCACTGGTCTCAGCCCATGGATCCAGCCTGTCCAGATCCCTCTGCAAAGCCTTTCTACCCTCATGCAGATCAACATTCCCACCTAGTTTAGTGTCACGTGCAAGCTTACTGAGCATGCACTTGATCCCCTCATCCAGATCATTGATAAAGATGTTAAAGAGAACCCACCCCGATACTGAGCCCTGGGGGACACCACTCGTGACTGACCACCAGCTGGATTTAACTCCATTCCCCACCACTCTCTGGGCCCGACCCTCCAGCCAGTTTTTTACCCAGCGGAGGGTACTCCTATCCAAGCCACGGGCAGCCAGTTTCTCCAGGAGGATACTGTGGGAGACTGTATCAAAGGCCTCATTGAAGCCCAGGTAAACAACATCCACAGCCTTTCCCTCATCCATCAAGTGGGTCACTTTGTCATAGAAGGAGATCAGGTTTGTCAAGCAGGACTTGCCTCTCGTGAACCCATGCTGACTGTGCCTGATCACCTGGATATCCTTCACGTGCTGCATAATGGCACTCAGGATGACCTGTAGAACGCATCTCCTATGCTTTTGTGTTAAAATTAACCAAACCCTCTCTTCCAGGCTGTTTGGCCAGGCTGATGCGTAATAGGAGCATAGTCTATTGGTTTTCTGACAGATGCCAGGCAACCTCACTGTAAAAACACCATGTAATCAAATGGTTTCAGGATTGCAGTTAAAATTGGATAGAGTGAGGCACAAAATTAGTTGGATATCATGCCTTTCCTCTCCTTCTTGGTAGGGATTCTGAAAACATATAACAGTATACTACACTTTGTGGGCTAAGGCACAAGGTGTTGAAGGGCCATCATCATGCCCCGGAACAGAAGATGGTTAAGAGGTCTCAGTGACGCACACTGAGAGATTCTGACAGCATTGCCCATCTAGAATTCACACTGGTTCAATAATACATCCAAAAAAAGCTGAAATACTTTCGATCTGTTTAGTCACTTCCACCTGACTCAACACTTCTGTGCAACTAGAAATCATGATGTAAAAGTAAACAAACGGAGTCTCTATGAGATCAATACACAGAGTGTTTCATCAGCAGAACCCATCAGTTCCAACTCCCTACCCCCATCCCACACCTACCCACCCATGCACACACACTGACATGAATTGCCACAGCACCTCAGTTTACTAGGTTCTTAGATCAGACAGGATACCAATCCTGTGAAAATGTGTAATTTCTGTAACTGCCTGTTCTTATTTTCCAACTTGAAAATACTAGGTAACTACTCCAAAACACAGAAAAGTCTCATCATCTATAGCACAGGACTTGGACCTCATTGGGGCTACCCTGAACTTACTTCTTCCAAAGGCTTACCTTCTGCAGGATTAATATGAATCAACTTGAATTTTATCCCGTTTTGGGGATAGGAGCTTTCAGTGCTGTTCTGATTACATGCAATGCCTAACCTTCTGTGTGTGGTCATGTGAAGTCATACCCTCACTGTTGCATTCCCATGCAGTTTAGTTGAAGCTCATGAAGCTTTGTTAGTTAGAAGAGGAGGAAGAACACACTCATTTTGATTCTCAGCTGCTCACTGCACAGCTGTGATGAGGACAACATCCTCCAGGTTCTCTATTTTTCTTCTCTCTTTTAAGGAGTAGAATCTGTTGTGAACATCAGCTTCATTCGCAACACACATCTCAGAGCTCACTGAACAGTCATTACGAAGCGATTGGAACTGCTGGATTGTTACTCGCACAAAAACTGTGATAGTTTTCATAAGACCTACTTTGCTGCCAAGATGATTCTCCCTCTTGCAAACACTGATTCTGGTGACAAGCCAGACTGCCAAAACCCATGCTGGCTGTCTCACAGCTGAGCAGCTTCAGCTAAAATGACAGCAGCTTCCCTTTGACAAGCAAAGAAAAATCACAGCAACACATCAAATCCAAGCAGTAGCGCGAGTTTTTAAACAGAAAACTCACTGCAAATGCTGAGGCACTGTCTGAACGTCCGCCTCCTCCACAGCTTGCTGCTGACCGGCGTGTGAGAAACCAAGCAGCAGGAAGGTCGCATTTGTGTTGCATGTACAATGCTGGCTTCGGTCTCACTGTAGTGAAAGAATTCCCTAAATCATACGCGGATTACTGCTGCTGCCTAGAGGGAGCTGTGGGAACAACAGATCAGTTCGTTCTTAGCCAGCTACAGATTTCCAATCAAACCCAGTAACTGAATGTCAGTATGCAGGAGCAAAAAGTGTATTTTGAGAAAAGGCAATTAGGAAGGGTGGCTGAAACACTGGCAGATGTACCTTATCACAGAGAGTCTGAGGGCCAAAAAAAAAAAATTTTTTTTTTTTTTTTTTTCTTTCATACACTTGTCTTTCAACAACTAAGTATGTTTGCACTCTATCTTTTATTTTTTTTTTTCTATAAAACATCTGGCTAACATCTTTTATCTCTATCCTCTGTGCTCTCTTGGTTTCCTCTTTCCATATTCTCTTTACATCTCCCTTCTCCACACTGGAAGAACCCCTATGCCCTATTTGATGAAGTACTTCACATTTTCCAACTATTACCTTAAGTTATTTAAGCTATATGGCAACATACAAACAGCAACCCTAGGGAGAAATTACAAACCTCCTTAAGGATATGACAACAATTTCAGACAGAACACAAAAGCCAAAAGATAATCTGAATGAACATTAGCAGCAACTTGATCCATTAAAATTAAGACGCTCCACTTTCCCTCTGCCCCCTCTCAAAACCAACTTGGTATTTCTTCTTTATCCAACCAATTTTTAACATCAGTGTCATCTTCACACTTACCAAGCCATTTGTCAAGTCTCTGCACACACAGGGTATTTCACTACATGTTGCTAAAATGTTTAAAGATTAAAATTGCTTATTAAAATCGGACAAATTCAGCCCACAAAAAACAGGATGTCAGAAATATTATTCCCAGCACTAACGCTTTGTCTTTGTTAAATCCTGAATAAGGCAAGCACAGAAGGAAAGAGCTTCCAACTCGCAAAAATTTTCAGTTTTCTTGAAAAGAAAACAAGACAGAACAAAACCTACAAGAAGAATTTCCAGTGTGAATTCTGCAGTACATCCTTTTTGGAAAGGCTGTATTCCCCAGATCCCTTCGCTTTCCAGGAGATACTACCTGTTGAATTCAGACACCCCACCTGGAGTCAGCTCCTCTAAGGGGAAAGGTCTGCACGAAATCCTCAGACATTGATACAGCAGAACACGAGGAGCCCTGCCTGTGGGGACCTTGCAGCAGGATTCCTAGGAGAAAGGGGAATAAGCCTCTGGAAAAATCAGGAAGGCAGGAAGGTGGTTTGGCAGAGAAGACCATCTTCCTTATTTTCTTACTCTGTTTTCTCCCTCACCAGCCAGGAAGGGTTTGTCTTTACCTTGGTATTGAATCCAGCTCCAGCACCTGTACAGCACCATCTCAGCTCCCTCAGGATTCAAGACTCAAGAGCTTGTCCGCAGTGCAGTTCTGCTTCGTTTGGTACCTCCAGCACAGGAAAAGTGTTTCTACTTTCACAGAACCACCTGGTAACACACTTTTTTGTGTTAACAAGATTGCTTGGTTTTTAAAAATTTAATTATAGTCTTTTGGATTTGTCAGTGAAATATACTTATCCAAACTGAACACTTGCTGTTTTCAATTCCAGTAACTTGTTTACAAAACTGAATTAGAAATGAAAATAAAACCCAGAAAGTGTAAACCAAATACACCCAGCTTTATATTTCTTAAAATAATTATCACTAAAAGGCATTTTAAAATACCAGCTCACCAATATCTATCTTCAGAGAGGGGTTTTCAACCTATGAAGGTGAAAGGGCAACTCGGTATCATTTATTAACACCAAGCGCTATTTTCAGTTATTTTTTCACCCTCCCCAAACTACCTCATTATTTCAGTAACCGTTTTTCAGAGCAAGCCAGGAGCACACATTTCTACCGTGTAAAAAGGTGCAATTGCACTGGCATTTCACACAACCATAATTGGGACAGTTTTAATTCCATAGAAAAAAAAATAGTCATAAAACTACTTTTCTGAATGTTACGTGGCCACGCTGAAGGTCAAAAGCAGTTCGGCTGCAGTTCGTTTGGCTGTGCTACAGATGTCGTTACATCTGAAAGGATCAGAGTGGTTTTGGCATAATCCTATTAGCGGTGAAAAAAGATAGTTTCAAAAAAACCAACCAAACAAACAAACAAAAAAAAGTGTGATGGAGTCCAGTACGAAGGCACATGGCCAAGACCTTCAGTCTTTTAACAGAATATTTTTACGAACAAAATTCTGTGTTAAAACACGAAACAAAACACAAACTCTGAAGCTGACACAGTTTAAGAATTGCAAGGGATGACACGTAGTTGAAACCAAACGAGGATGCACTGAAAGCTCTGCTAATAGCCCAATCATTTTTACCCTCTCGTACCTCTACAATTAAAAAAATTAAGTAATAAATCATACTTACAGGGGAAAAAAAAAATCAGGTATTTTTAAATATACTTGATATTACTGAAAAAATATCCTTAAAATCTTTCATTTGTGTCCAGCTGGGAGAGCATAATTAACATTCACAATTATAACATTCTCACTTTTCCTTACAGAGATGAAATCCAGCTTTTTTGGTTTGTGTCTTACTTGAATTTGTTACTAATTTGTTACCGTTCTGCTTTCCTCTTTTGAGGGTCCTTTTGAAAAGATTATTGCCAAACAACAGGCCATTTTTCCAAGCTGCTTTTTCTTACATGGTCTGCCAGCTCAGACAGTAACGATCTTTTTTGGTAAAACACCTTAATTCCTGATACATTTTTATCCAGAATCATCTCCAAATCCTTCTCAAGTTGTTAAGAAAGGCAAATTTTCTCAGACAAGAAATACTGTTGTTTTTTCAGACCTGCCCAGGTGTTGAGGGCTGGAGGCCAAGAAAAGTATTAGGGGGAAAAAAACCTTTGAACATTAGCAAAAAACCCCACTTAGGATTTTTGCTCTGCTATACCCTTATACCACTGTATCCAGCAGATCACTTCAAAAATCATTACACTCAGAAACACAACCCCCACACAAGCAACATACCTATATCTTACCTTCCTTCCAACTATTTTTAGAATTTAAAGTTCAAAATTCGGGTTTACAAATAAAGCACAAGTCACGTCTCAAGATATTGCTTTTAGTCAGGAACTGAAAAGCTGTCACCTGCTTACCCTGGAATGCAATTCTGTCAAATCAGTTTCCTGCTGAAGGTAAAACTTTTATGATCAGCCAGCTCTCACCCCAGAACTTTGTATTTTACTTCTCAATATTGTCTTCCATTTACAGGACGAACATCCAGACGGCACACCGACTACTCAACCAATTTTGTCTTGAGACCCAGGTCTCAGGTTACCACAGGGAGAAAATTCTTAAATAAATATGGACCTCTAGATTAAAATATGAATTTTTTTATAACATTGTGGCAATACTAAATGAAAAGTCTACAAAACAAAACAAGTAGGTGACGACAGCGAAGTTACCTGCGTGCGATGAAAATAAATTCAGAATCTTCAGTCATTACAACTCACATATTAAACAAAAGCACATGCAAGATAGTGAACGAAGTGTCAAACATTTTTAAATAACATCTTTAATTAAAGTTTTTGCAAAGGCAAAATATTAAACTTAAAATAGGTCTTAGTACATCAAAATACTAAGTTCTCTAATCGTATTCCAAGCATGGCCTTTGAAACTTAATATCCTGTATATCACAGAGGAGCAACCTTGATCTGCAATTGTACAGAATGAATTTTACAAACATAATAAATATATTTACCCCCTTACACATAACAGTATATATGTACAACAGCAGTTGACAATAGTAGCTCAGAACAGCAAAAAAGGATATTCCCCCACTCCGTAATCTATTGGTACCCTATGCGCTCTGGAACACGTCTCACGGGATGACTGTCCATATAGCTAACCCAAGGTAGTTCTTCCTGTTAAAAAAAGCTCCTTTTGTTCCACAACGTCTAATCCACCAAATAATAATTAAAAGACACACTGCATGAACTGCCTCAAAAAAGTAGACAACAGGGAAACCAACAGACTAGTTGTTTTGGTTCTTTTCTTTTTTTTTTTAACACACTTCCCAACTGATCACAGCAATGGGAAAACAAGACTTTAAATGCCAGACGCTGATACATGACAATGTGCAAGTTTCTCATCTTGTATAGTCATTAATCTCCATGCCTGAAAAGGACTCTTAATTTCAGCTGGAGGTGCGTGGGTGGGGTGGGGTGGTACACAACAACCCCCACGGTGCTGTGTAAGGCAGCCCAGTACCAATCCAGTGTGCATTATCTTATTGCATTCTATTAGGAAGCTTTTGCTCTGGGGGAAATTTTAGGGGTCTTTATTGTTTTTAAGGGAGCTTCTACAAATTGAAGAGATTGAATCAAAATGAACTTTAGTTAACAAGGTCTCTAACTCCTTCACTGGAATTAAGAAATTTTACTCTGGTAGTGTTATGTGGTGGCATAATTACTGCTAACTGTCACGCGGTGGAATTATTTTCACAGGCTCAATGAAGCCTACTTTAACACTTCTAATTGTGCAGCAGAAATAGAAAAAACATTTATAAAAACAAATAATCTGTTACATGACACAACTTTGCTCTTTTCTAGAAACTGTGCTTCAGAATCACGGAATCGTATTCTTGAAAACAAATTCTGACCACAATGATCACATTAAATCGTATTTAGGAAACTGAATGGTGTTCAAATGCAACTTGTGAGTACAATGCAGGAACAAGGAGTATGAAGCCTCAGAGAAATCTTGTTGCTAACCAGCAACGCAGGGGGAATAAAAACTTATTTTATTTAAATAGTCCAATATAAAGTTCCTTACGTGACTAAATTCTCTATTATCTCCTTAACAGAAAACATACTTTGATCTGTTTTCAACTCAGATGTTTTTAAATGATTGCACACACTAAACCCAACAGAATTAGAGCAAAAAAATTGCTTTTCTGATTGAAGCACTGCAGGAAATTTACTCTCTCAGGAATCAAGAAAAAAGTATTGTCATACTGGCAAAACAGGTATTCTGCAAACTGAAAAGGCACAAGACTCCCAGTTTTGCCCAGTTGCTCTACAAGTTTCCATCAGCCATCAAGGTTATAATTACGAAGTCATCGTTCCCCATTTTTTCATCATTAAAAGGTGCTCCATTATCTGTGCAAATTTTAACATAAGCCCTCTTGAAATTATTAACTGTTTCCATAATACTGAACTATTTAAATGGGGGGAGGGGGAAACCCCAAACCAACCAAAAAACCTTTTTTCCATGGATGGGAAAGTGGGGGGAGGGGGAAATCATTTATGAACTATGAACATGGGAATCCCTTGCCCTCTGAAAGGAATGGTTTCTCTTTGGAACCTTATGAAATGGTCTGTTCAGTTACATTGTTAAAACCAGGATTAAAAATTCAAGTACAATAATAAAATTAAGCAAACTACATTCTTACAGCAAGCTGCTACAATAAAATGAAATTAAAACATGCTTTTTGATTTAAAAAAAGGAACACTTGATGTAGCGATAAGAGCACAGTTTGGTATGTTCATGTCTGACTGGCTTTCTGAAAACTTCACAGGTATTTGTATTCCAAGACAAAACTTCTTATTTGAAGAGCATACCATACAATTAGCTTGCAAGAAACCGTGCAAGTTCAGAAAGCTTCTAACATCCTTCGGAACAGGCTAAGCTGAAGTTACCTTTAAAGCTCTGCTATCCCTTGAAAAATAAATAAAAAAGGCTACGCAGCTTCTAGTATATGTATGTGGGTGAAAAAAATCATTAAGAGGTACAAAACCGAAGTGTCATACAAGTAATCTGGGTTCCAGTAGCATGAACAAGAATCTATAGCTAAAGGGAATTCTCTTTTTTTTCTGTTATTGGTTTGGTTGTGCAGCGTTATGGGAGTTTTTCTGAAGTCCACTACTTAAGACTTACTGGTAACAAATATGGAAAAGGTGAGGGAAGGAATTAGTTGGTACATTATTGATTTCATTTCAGTTGTACGTACAAGTGTCAACAGCAGTAAAAAAATAAAAATAAAATATCTGCTTTGTTCAGAAGAAAGCAATCACTGATCATACCTCGAGATACCTTGAGATACCTCGAAGCCCCACACCAAAAATGCACTCTAAATGACAAGTCCATTACTTAAGAATGAATTAGAAGAAACATCAATTAACTTTTCATAAAGGTTTTGTATGTAGATGGTTTACTAACAACCATATGGCTCTAGACATGGCCTACAGGCAGTTTGAGTTTGTATCAATGATAGCACGAGGTCTACAAAATCACAGCGAAAAAAATCCTCATTGCAATGTGTTTTGAGTTGTCTGTGTCCTACTGAGCCTACGAATGCACTTGGAGGCAACTAAATCGGAGAGAATGAAAATTAGAGCAGTTGCTACGTGCTGCTAAAATACACTTGTGACTTTGTTAAATAATGTTTAAAAAGTTTCATTCTCAAGCAAATAATGGTCAGAAATCTTGCTTCAAATGTCGGCTTATGAAAGTCTTCACCGATCAAATCATCTTCACTGCATCCTTTTTTCACCATCTTTCCAAGGATGATGTATGATTTTTTGAAATGGTGAGCCACATGAACCTTCCTTCCTCAACAGTTTCTGAAGTATAATGCCCATTCCCTCTCCTCATTCAAAAGTAACCGCATTTCCAAAAGCAGGGTTTGCAAGAATAACCTATGCAGGAAGAAAAGATGTTCACTCCCTCAGGTGAGGAAGGGAAGGAGGGGGGGAGCGACCTTGTTGCTTTTCACAAAAAAAAACCCCAAAACCAAACAAAAACCCAACCCCACCACAAAATCACATCTCTGGAAAAGGCAAGTGAAAAAGTGACTACATAAGGTTTAGTGCATCCGACTGCTTGATTTTCTCTTGCCAAAACAGTCTAAAGACACTCTAACAAAATTTGTGTTCTCAAAGCTATGCAGCTCTCTTCATGAAACCACATGCCGCCTGGAAACTTTAGAGAGATTAACTGCTGCAGGTAACTTATGGCTATACTTTTTAGTAAAGCAGATCTTTGATTAACAGAATTGCAGCCAGGATGTTAGAATTTTATTTTCTGTATTAAAAATTTAGTGATTCTTGTGGTCTGTTGAATTATTTGTGGATGTCTGGACTACGTATGTAGTAAGCAGGTGAAGGAATCCATCTATTATGCCAATACCTGCACATCTGATTCAAAAGGTCGCCAAAGCCTTTTAAAAAAATGGAAAAAATTAAAATAAAAATCAATGGAAACTATATCACTCGTTTCAGTTCAGTGATGCTGAACCACCACCAAACAGGAAGAATGTAATTAACAAGTTAAGCAATCTGCCTTTCGTCAGGGGGAACTACAGGTGCTTAGTATTTAAAAAATACAGTCCTAAATAAAAGGTATCACTTACATGAAATTAAAATAATTTTGAAATATAAATGATCATTTTACCATTTTGTAACTGCTAGGAACAACAACATGTTTATGGGGAACTGAACTGAAAACAACAAATAGATATAATAATTAATGAGCATATCAGAATTAAAAATATTTTCCTTATACAAGTTATTTAAAATTTAACACCTTAAATCTTACCCTTCTGTACAAAGCTTGCACGCGGTTTAAGTAACATTCTGACCATCCTCACTACCAAAAGGAAGTGTTCAAAGCAAAGATTTGTACACACAATAAGCATTTTCAGATTAATAATCTATCAAAGGGAAGAGTTCCTTCAATCAGTGGAAGAAGTATTTTAAAATCTTAAATCAAGGGAAGAAGGGGCGGGGGGAGGGAACAAAGCCTTACATGCTAAATACCAGCTGCAGGTACCTGTACGTAGAATTGATAATTAAGGTATTCCTAACACACAAAACCAGCTCCCAGACAATGCTATAGCTGCTACAGTCCATGGCTTGCTCATCTGAAGTAGTGTCTTTGTTGCCACATTTTACCTTTGTTCCGTTCCAATACTTTTGTTTATTGTTTGTCTGATGTGCAGATACACATTTTGATTGGAGTATACATCCAAGTCTCAACCTTTCCTGCTTTTGATTTATTTTTCCTTAAACAGGAGTTTGTTTTGTTTTGTTTTGTCTTTTAAAACTTCACCATTCTGCATCCCCAATGGCTTTGGAAAATACATAATCTCTTCCGTTAAGATTCATGATGCCATCTTTGAGATGAAATTTCCATTTGTTTTTACTCCTATGAATCTAAAAACAAGGAAAAAAAGTTGAACTATTAGTCTGCATCAGAAATAGGTAGTAATGTGTAAATAAATTGCAAGGGCAAGATGTAAAATAGTTACAAAGGTAACAGACATACATTATTAAATTACTACAAACATCTTGAAAATTTATTCCTCATTTGGCTACCAAAAAAACCAACAAACCCCACAAAACCCAAACTAATTATGAGCACAGCAGTTTTCATTTTTTAAACCAGAGACAGCAACTGTCACAAAACTACACAAGCACAAAGGCATTCAAAATCCAAAGCATATTACATATTTTGAGGTGGTTTGAAAGGAAGGGAGATATATCCACTTGTGCTGCTACAACTTGATTAAATTATCTTTGATTACAACAGCCACAAAGCTCTACTTGGAAGCCAGAAATCCCTATTTTGACCACTGCAATAAAAAGACTAATACTTTAAACTAGCCCTGAAAGGTCAAATGCTAAATCTTGTTATTTGCCCCTCTTGTCTAAACTCCATTCTGCATGAAAACTAGTTTGATTATGTTACATGTAATAGATAGCAGCCCTACCCCACTTTCTAATTTTCTGCTATTAGAGTTTGACTCCGGGTTCCCCAAAGTTAAGTTCTGGTTACAAGGCAAGCGGATTATTTGCAAGGTTTCCAATCTGAAAATATTTGTGGTACAAAGTGCACAAGCTGTCAGAGAATACATCTACTGGTTTTATAATCTATAATTTCTCCCAACAGTGAGTTACTGTATATGATTCACATTCCAATTCTCATCATGCAGCACTGAGGTTACTACACAGTCAAATCCTACTTCATGAAGAGGGTGAGTCAGGAACCCACAATCCTCTTCTTGGTTCAAGACAGCCTGCAGGGCTTAAGTTAGTCAGTATTCATTTTGATATTTTCTATGTAAAACAAATATTTTCGAAGGGTAATAAGAGTCAATAAATCTACTGTCTCATCATCTGTTATTAGAGCTGTAGAAACAAACACTTAAATAGCACCAGAACAGATATGCCCATAGCACTCAATCAATCTATTATTGTTTGGTTACTGTACCATTGTTTGGTGCATGCTCACTTTAAGCTAAAAAGTCAGTGGCAACAGCAAACAAATGAACAAGGAAAGGTGTGGCTTATATACTCCACCTGCCCTTCCACCAAATGGCATTCAACAAAAATCCCTCATCAGAAATATCCGAGCTGCCATGAGGTAAGAACAAAGGTGCCTAGATGACTAAACAACTGAATGAAGATGGGAAACAAGGGTAAGAACACTGTTTTTACAGTGAAATGAGATCATTCCAGAAGAGATTTGTGCTGGCTGGAGTCGGCAGGGTTTAAGAATTCACTAATCATCTGGAAAATGACAAAACATCACCGATGATACAAAAGCACAGTTACTGAAGAGCTGCACAACAATGTTACAGCCCTAACTCATTGTGCATTAAAACAATGGTGGCATTCGATGTATATGAAAGTAATAATGATGGAATAAAACAATTCCAATTTACATGGACAGAAAAAAACAACGGGTTTGAGTTGACAATTACACGCCAGGAATGAGATCCCAATGTTCCACTATTTTTTCCATGAGAACATCAGCTCTGTGTCCAGTGAGGTCAAAAGCACACAGGAACTATTGCAGAACAATGCTATGCCATTTACTAAATTGAAGGTCCACCTGCGTTATGAGTATCTCTGATCCTCCCTCAACCTCGCCTACCTGCATCAAAGAAGATACGATAGAATAAAACAGATCTGGAGAATGAAAGGAAGTAATCCAATGTTTGGACAGCTGTACAACTAATGACCAAGCAAAACGCAGCTCTGATTTCAAAGGGATGACTGTGGAGGGTTACAATGGTCTGCAACACCATAAAAGGCACCAAGAAATCAAAAAGGAAACATTCTTCTCAAAGAACTAGAAGGCATCATATGAAACTAATGGGTTAAAAGCTAGGTAAATTCTCCGTATCACAATTCATTTATAAAGCTTCTAGTCATAAGACAAAGTTTATGAGGTTTCAAAGCATAATCAAATTAATTTCTGATAAATCAAGGAAAAGATTCCCTGCTGGCCATTTGATACAAAGCCACTATCTCTCCCTCAAGAGACAGTTCACAGAAGGATGGTAAAATGCTTGCTGTGAGCATCACTACCCGTTTGGCCTTGTCTTACTGTCCCCAGAGGCAGCCACCATCAGCTGATGCAGGACACCGTGCAAGGACTCTGCTGAGAACAGCTGAGTTGATCCTGTGTACTTTGTAGAGACAAACTGAACAATGATTGTTTCGTAAGTGATGAAGCCCTTTCAGTGCACACACGGGGCACCAGAGATTAACGACAGACACTGTTCCCTGCTGAGTTCACGGGCTTCACTTTTAAGAGGGTAAGGATTTCAGAGTAGTTCTGCTGCTCAGCTTCAGCAGCTCCCAACAAGCTTTTCTCACTGGCATTCCAAGATCCCTCACTATCCTCATGAACTGCCTCAAAACTAACAATTTTGGATTACGGTCTGGAGGAGACAGATGGCCGAGACGTCGATACTGATACCACTTTCCTCCATCTTAAATTCTCTGTTAAATCTGACAAGTCTAAGCAGAGTCTGGGCATAACTGAAGGTTTTCTAACCCAGCCACTCTTCTCAATGGAGGGGTTTTCAGTCAACAGCCTCCCAGCATTTTACTGCTTTAAAAAGTATCCTTACTCATTGTAGTCTAATTAATCTACCACCAGAAAAGAAAGAAAATCCACATTAAATGATATTTAAGCATACTACCTCACTAAAAATGTTTCTGATATACTCTGGGCACACATTTAAAACAATTTCAGACACGGATGAATCCTTGCACATTCCAGGGCAATTGTGTAAGAAGAAATTAGTCATTACAGAGGAGACAAGAGAATTCAGCAGAATTTAAAGCAAAATAAGCAAAAGCATTCCACATTGCCATTTCAATAAAGAATGCATAGCACAGAAAATACCTTCTCCTCTGGTAACTACTGAATCATCAAGAAGAGCTATTTTGAATAATCAAGGAACAGCCTTCTACAAGTCTAAATCATGACGACCACTTTGTCCATTCACGAACACAGCATATGTACAAACCTCCTTACAACAGTACACTTCTCCTGAGCCCAGAAGACTGACCTTCCCTTAAGGGTCACAAAAAGACATGATGAAGGAAAAGAAAATGCAGCCAAATTCTTCTAAGCTTTACTCATTACCAAGTTCTGTACAAACCTGCCACACAAACCTGTTTTAAAACCACACAACAGCTAATTCTTACATTAACATGCACATTATAATCTTTCTGTATCTACCTGTACTTGACAGTCACACAGACATTACTTTAAAATTATGACTTAATAGGAAGAACTCAGAAAGCAGAATTCTTGCATTCAGTTCTATAGGGATTACCTTATCATACTGGCACACAACAACATTTTCTGTATCGAACAGTTCTTGCCCTTCCTCATCGCTCACATCATCTTCACTGTTAAGAGGTTCCTGAAAGAAACAAATGTAAAATGTTACACTCTTTAGTAAGATCAGAGCTCTTACTTTGATCATCCACATGACGCTACAGTCTACAGGACCTAAAATGCACTTGAGGTGGGGACCATCAGGCCTTCCAGCAGAGGGCTGATGCACAGGCACTTCCTTCCTGCTCTCCTCCCTGAGGAGGTGTCCTCACCAATTTCAATCTGGAACTGCAGCCTTTTGTCACTACAGTAGATCTTGCTCCCTTACTGTAAACGCTCAGGTGCTTGCAATTTGTCTTCACAAAAAATGAATCATTATGCAGATTTTAATTTTTCTAAAACATCTAAGCAGTGGAAAGGCAATGTTAGTCACACCACTCCCTACATGCCATTATAAATAGAAACTCTGCAACTTATTCACATTTGATGTACCACAAGCAGAAACAGACCTGAAGAAGAGGAGGAAGATCATGCAGAAGGAGGGGGGAAGCTACTTTAATATGATCTTGCATAAATACACACAAAATAACTTCTCCAGACCTTCTAGAACGTATTTTCATGTCCTTTAAAAATTACTTTCATTTTTTTCTCTTTCTGCTAAGTCTGTTTTAGCAGAAATTTGATTGGGTTTTGGTTTTTTTTTAATCTCATGTAAATAACAAATGCTTCAAAAGCTGAAATAGCCTCTAACCAATACAAAACACCTCTTAGAAAGTCTTCTGTATAATCCTCATTTTCCCACCTTCCCAAATATATAAGCTACACAGGGGAGATACTAGTGAGAGAAGAAAAAAGTTTAACTATAGGTCTTAATTCCTTCCAATATAATACTAAAGTGACTCCAAAAGCTTTAAGGAATTGGTTCACTCATTAAGTAACTGCTGATGAACAAAGGTAGCAAAAATAACAGGCCTCTGTCATACTGATAAAGAAGTCTTGGCATATAGAAAGATTTCCAGGAGAATGCTAGCATTAAGGCACAATTAAAGAACACTGAATATTTAAGCACAATGACCTTATACTCAATAAGGCAACTACTAAAACATTCAACCTGACATCAATGCTGATCAACGTGATGGAAAGATGATGTAAACCCAACCCTGAAGTTGTAACAGAAAAATACTGTTAGACACCACTGTAGATGTATTACAGAAAACCTGATTTAAATCACTGATAAACATTAGAAGTTTTACCTGCACATGGTGCACGGGTGATAGAGACTGTGAAATGCTACATATGCTCCTCATACTGCTATTTTAAAGAGAACCCTAAAATAATTGCAAAGACTGCAGAAAACTGTGGAAGTGAGCTGACAGTTCAAAATGCATTTTGGGGATAGATTTAGGGGGTACCAAGTTTTCTGTCAGAAATAGCAGTACTTTTAATTTACTAGTATCCCCTCAGCCCTTCTTATTCTTGTGAGGCTTTTTGGTGCTTGCTAAAGCCCAAATCCAAGAAAACTCAAGATCTAAATTAAACATCTATTGTTAAGAATGCAGCAAACTACTGTCCTGGTTTGAGCTACACAGGATTAAATTCTAGTGTAACAGAAAGCAACAGAATGGTCAGTAGGACGTAGGTCAGACCACATTGATTGGTTCCCCTCGGTCACCTGAGTAGATGGTCTCTTTTTTGTCCATCTTCCTAACACCTTGTGTTTGTATGCACTCAGTCCCAAGCAGTGTTGGCTTATGCTTATGGTGGTTTCATAATTTCATGGCTGACCTCTCCACAACACCAGAAATATTGCTGCTGAAGTTTTTACAAGGGCATTCACCACAACTAACAGTTATTTGCTGTGTCCTCCATTCTCCCCAGCTGCACTTCAAGGTGCTTTGCTAATACACACAGTCTCCACAATTTCACTGTGGGAAATCAAGAAATTGAACTACAAGGATAAAAGTTACATTCTCAACATTACTGGAACATAGTATTATTTGAAGTATAGTTTTCTTTTAAATATTGGGGGAAAAAAATAAAACCAAAACCACAAGCATGCTCCAGTCTTCTGAAACAGTGTTAAGTTTACCTCTTCAACTTGGCCATCTTCACCCCCATCTTTTTCTTTGTCTTCCTCTTCATCATCATCATAGTCTTCTTCCTCATCTTCTTCTTCTTCAGATGATGTGTCCCCTGCTCCATCAACTTGGAGAACAAGTGGTGCTTGTGGTTGTGCCTGTTGCTGTTGTGGTTGTTGTTGACCAGCTGCAGGGATCTGTGCTTGAGCTGGTGTAGGGGCAGCCACTGTTGTAGGTATGACTTGTGTTTTGTTTCCTGTGAACAGGATCTGCTGAGGCTGAATAATCACTCCTGTCTGCTGGGGAATTCCTCCAGGGATAGGAGCCAAAACCTGATGGAATAGCATTGCAAGTACTGTGGCTGCCTCCGTAACAGACTACCATATCACTTAGAGAGAACAATTAAAGCATATCAATCTGACTTGCAGCAGTCAGGGAGATAAGAGTTACAAATGTTCCACTTGTATCAGATACATAATTTAATCTTCAATAATGTACCTTCTTTCACTACTTGGTGTTCCTTTTCTGCATTTTGTGTTGCTAAATCTAAGAAAATCTACTGTCTTTCTGTTCTAAAACATTAGTACTATCACCACACTTGAGTTCCAAGGACGGCAAAGGAATGTTTAAATTCAAGTAAAAGATTATTTTTAAACCTTCTCTATAAAATATTTAACTTTAAACTCTCTACAGATAGTTACTCATGCTTAAACTGCACAACTGTAACATTCAATGCTTACATAGTCTGGACACAAAGTCCTTGTAGCTGAACAAAAAAACGTCTTAAGACATACTGTATTCACTACTGAAATAACCAAGAGGCACATGTGTGTTTGTTTCATGTATTTTCTTCTATATGTTATATGACAGAATCATTTTAACAGACAAACACATTTTTAAAAGGATATAGACAAGCATTACGCACAAAATATAACCGTCATCAGGGAACACACAAAAGAAATTTTGAATTGCAGCCAGTCAGAATTTGACAATAGAAGTGATGCTGAAAATGGGATTCTCTACATTGCTCATGAAAAAAATCCAACCAAGCACTTCATGCAATTGTTTTTTTTCAAACATACCAATTCCAACTTTGTGCTCTAATCCAATTGGCTCACAAAAATTAAAGCCTCCTTAATAATTACTATAATGTTTTTCCTTTCAAGTGTACCTATTAAAATATCATCTTTACCTGCTGTATAACAGGTGCTCCACCAGGCTGCATCTGCGGTATGACCTGCTGCTGTAACACAACTGGCTGCTGTGGCTGAATGATATACTGAGCTCCATTTGCAGTTCTAACTACTTGGAGGATCTGGCCTGTAACAAAATAAATATAAAATTAATCAAATATAGAAATTAACTTCTTAAATTATCTTAGTTTTGAAGCTTGCTTCCCGGAAGAACACTGATAACAATTAACAGAGTACATTTATGTTTCACTTTGATCAGTNCTAATCATCTTGGTGGCCCTGCGCTGGACCTGTTCCAGCAGTTCGATGTCCTTTCTATGCTGAGGACTCCAGAACTGAACACAGTACTCCAGGTGGGGTCTCACAAAAGCAGATGCTACACTATAAGCTGTGTCACAAAGAACTAAGAGGGTTGTTCACCACCCTAAATACTATCTTGAGGCATGCCATGCCATCCAAAAATAAATTTACATACACAAGCCAAAGCCTAATACTTTAACGCAGCACAGTATTTTAAATACTAGCTCCCACTTATGAACATACCTCATTTTCAAAACACAACTGTTACAGATAGACAGATGAATATATATAAAGTAAGATTACAGGTATTTACACCACAAAAATTCTATCCATTGCTAACATTGTGGTTTCTCCAGCGTTCTGTCAGATGATGTCCTTCCCTCAGATTCTTTCGCTCTTACTACCACATTACAAGAAATTCTTCTTTGCATGACTTTCTTTGCAGTATTATTGTGCAGTTGCTTTCCTGGAAAAAGTATCTAACCTTACACTGACTATCCACCTCTCCTTTCTGCTCCTCTAATACCTGTAACTCAATTTTATTATCCTTTATACTTTTCCTCACTTCACAAAATACATCTAAGGTTCACACACCTTTGAAGATGGCCTCCAACTCTGAAAAGCAAGAGCTAAGATATATTCCAACACTAGTTTCTCACATTTCTAATCAGAAAGATGGAGAAGAAGAAATTAAATTAGATAATGCTGAACTTCATACATTTCCCTCAAAGACTAATTTGATTTCCTGTTCTCCCTCCACAGTGAATATGAAGCCCTATTTACTGAAGTAACTAAACAAATCTGAAAGAAGGCACTACCTGAGACCCTCACTTAAGAAAGCACACTATAATTATTTGTAACTAAAGGAAAAATATTACGACCATAACAAAAGCAACAAGCGTGAGTCACAAATTATCCCATACTATGACTAACACAGATCTGAGTCCTTAAAAATTTGAAAGATTCAAATTTCTAAAACAGTTACACACTTAAATTTCCTTTTAACTATGTAGCCATTAAACATTCAAATGTCTAAAGCAAGGAGGTTAAGTCCCAGGTGATTTTGAGCAGACTAAATGAGTTACTCTGGCAAAAGCAGCACGCAATCCTCTACCCTCCATGCAGAACAGATCTAGAATCAAGCTTATAAAATGAGCGTAATACAAAAGTACATGAAGCATCAGATATGCTGTTCATAATAGTATTATATTCTAAATGTAGAGCATGACAGTATTTTAAAATGATACATCTACAATAAAACTAGCATTTCCAGCAAAATTAGAAATTCCACTGCGTGTGCTTAGTTAGGCAGTACAAGAAACCTTCAGAGAATTATTCATCTGAAGTCACGGATGAAGTGATCCTGCTCTTTTATAACCAGTCTAGTATCTGTGCTCAGATCATGCATCACAAAGCTGAAGAATACACAAAGCGGAATACACATGTCGTCTTGCCTCATGTGCTGCTCTAAGAAGAGAAGAAAACTTGCACAGAACTAACCCACACCACCAGTGGGTCAGAACCACAAGGTTCGTAAGACCAGCAAGTCAACAGGCAAAAGAATCCAGGAGCCTAAGTGAAGGGATTTCACTGCCTTGTAAGGGTGGATTCCCAGGTTCTGCTTTTTAACAATATGGAGCAAGCAAGAAAAAGAGACAACAGAATTTCTCCCTCCCAAACACCTTCAAAAACCATTGCTTGATCTCGGTGTTAACAGTTACCTGAATTTGTAAGTATCTGCTGAACAGGAGTAACGCCAGCAGGGAGAGCCAACGTAGCTGCAGTGGCTGCAGCACTCTGAAATACAAGAAAAACTTTTTAACCAGATGCTCTTACCAGTGTTTCATTCCACAACATACTGCCTGAATATATTTACTTTTTATTGGTGTTCACTATGTTTGCACAGAAGTTTCTGCAGCTATTGGTATGCAGGCATTAGTAACTTTACATTATGCTACATATAAAAATTATTTTCCTTCTCCCTTAATAGGAAGATCAAATCAAAAATCACTGAGCATCACACCTTAGCCCCAGCTCCACGTGGTTTCTTGGTTTGTCTGCAAGCTCAGCAGGGTGTTTTCCCTTCTGCCTTCTCTGCTGATCTACTAACAGAGTACGGCACTACATGGCTCACATCGCAACTTTACTTACACTTTTTCAAAGCAGTTAAAGATATGGGCCTACAAATCTGAAGAAACGTAAGGTGCTGAAGCAATGATCATGCTCGCCTGTCTTGTTTTCATAAGGAGCAGTAATCAGGTTTGCACTTTTCTTCATTCTGTGAATGACTTGCATTTCAAATCCTGTATAACATAGCTCTGTTGAGTGAATATATACATATAGTGTACTGACTGCTCACAGACTGACTAATTTCTTTTCTCAAGACAGCTGGTTAGAAGAGAAAGCCAAAGATTCTCAAATGGGTAATTACTTGAACTTACAAGGAAACTCAGTTCCATCACCACTATAGGAGCTCCAAACACAAAAATCTGCATGAAGTCCTTAACTCTCAGAAGGAGATGGACTTCTCCAGAGGCCTCTTCATTTGAAGGGTCTAACTTCAGCTGCCTGCGGAAAAACCTCCCTCTCCCTGCTATAAAGGAAGCATGGCCAATCACTCTTTGCTACTGAAAGGACTTCAACTTTATCACTGGCTCAGGTGCACACTTCCTCTTTATAAGAAACAATATCTCCCTGTAATGGCTTGTCAATATAGGAGTGAAAACTGTCAAAAGTAGAGATCACCAAGCAAAACTGAAAGTGTTCACCTGCATCCTTATGTTCCAGAGAAAGGCAATTTCTGTAATAAGGTCAGCTGGTAATGGAGAAGTGAGGGCTTAAGCAAGCTGCTGGAGCTTTGACTAATCACGAAATTTTGTTTCATCTGCTTTTACCACAGAAGTGGTAAGAATGTAATGAATTCTGGTCATAATACACACATTTAACTTGCATTAGCTGTTGGTTTTATCGTTATGCAGGCATTTTTTTTTTTTTTAAGGTAAGCCAGAGCATTTAAAGCAAAGCAAGATAACCAAAATTTTGGGTTTGGTTACATACATTTAAAGCAGAGGATCAAGGTAAGTCCTAAAACCTAGATCTATTATCAAAACTAAAGTCCTGTATTATTGTTTCTAGATTAACAGTGTAACAGCAAAACACAGAAAGATGGCAGACGGCTTTATCAGTGTGTCCTAAATTACTTTTAAGCATCTAATAACTAATAACGTCTAATATCCCATCTGTGTTTACTATTTAAACAAAACAACTTACATAATGACAGTACATGCATTTATAAACTTCAGCTTTTCTTACCATGCCCGATGCATTCATGTGCGGTATCAGCTTGGAATCTGGCACAATAACCTGCTGCTGAGGTGCTAGAAACAAACAAACAAACAAAAATAAATACAGCATTTCATGAAAACTAAGCAGTCTGCACAAAGCACCATCCAAGTCAGAGTAACTTAGAAAGAATGCCTCCCAAATGTCAGCTGATCTTCACAAAAACCACAGCTACTGAGCAGTCATTAATCTTACCAAGTTTTACTCTTAAGACGGTACACAAGAGAGGCGATATGGGTATTTTGGCTGTACAGATCTCATTTCAGGGGCTCCAGTTACCTATTCTGACCTTAGGTAAAGCAAGACTGAAAATATATTTCTGAAATTAACGACATTAGTGAAATGTTGATAAACTCGCTCGTGTCCCCTATCAGAGTTCTCCAAAAACTTCACATCAACTGACAGCAGTTAACTCCTAAAACAGGCTTAAGCAAGGACTGTTGCATGATGAAGAATGCAGGAACAGGATGCAGCAGCTAGCTTGAGTGAGGTCAGGCTAGTTCAGCTGTTAGCACAAGCTCAGGATCTCCACTGTCTTTCTGGTGTAGCAGAAGCAGATGAAATATGATCAACCACCTGTCCCAATCAACAAAACAGTTTCGGTGTGCTAAAGGAAATAGAATCAGAATCATAAGAATAGTTAAGAGTTGAAAAGGACCATAGTGATCATCACATTCCAACTCCCGTGCTGTGGGCAGGGACATCTCCCACTAGACCAGGTTGTTCAAAGCCCCAACCATCCTGCTCTTGAACATTTCCAGGGAAAGGGCATCCACAGCTTCCTAGGCAGCCTGGTCCAGTGTCTCACCACCCTCACAGTAAGTAATTTATTTCTAGTATTTAATCTAAATCTTCATTCTTTTGATTTAAAATCATTACACCTCATCCTATTGCTACAATCCCCGATGAAGAAGAGCCCCTCTCCAGCTCTCCTGGAGCTCCCTTCAAGATACTGGAAGGCTCCTCCAAGGTCTCCCCAGAGCCTTCTCTTCTCCAGGCTGAAAAGCCCCAGTTCTCCCAGCCTGACTTCATAGGAGAGGTGCTCCATCCCTCTTATCAGTTTAGTGGCCCTCCTCTGGACCAGTTCCAACAGGTCCATGTCCTTCCTGTGTTGAGAACAGTAAAGCTGGACACCGTACTTCAGGTGGGGTCTCATGAGAGCAGAGGGGGAGTCTCACTTCCCTCAACCTGCTGGCCGAACTTCTTTTGATGCAGCCCAGGAATAGATAGTGAAACAATGTAAAAAATCTGTTGATCACTTGTAAGTGCAAAAGTGTCCAAGTCTATGGAGCAAGCAGGTTTCCAGTGCTAATATCAGTGACAGTAAATTCGAAAATGACAAACTAGTCATCAACAAAGTATTCTCCATCCAATCCTATAATCAAGAACACTTAAAGAACACCTGATAATTGCAAGTTTTTTGAAAATATTTTGGGGAGGGAAGCTCCACAACCTTATCCCTCCAACTTTCACGGAACCCAGGGAGGGCTGAAGGTGCTACTTTGGCAGAGGAGCTGGACAAGATAATCTCCAAAGGCCCCTTAAGCCCCGCACCATTCTGCAATTCTGTGAAAAGAGCCCAAGGAAATCTTGTGACCCTGTGCCAGGACCACACACAGGACAGCAGGAATGGCCATGCCCATCATCCTCACCTCTCTCTGGGACTGCACCAGGTCATGCAAGGAAGTATGACACCATCTCCTCTATGGAACAGGGAAGCCAAGTAATTGATAAAACTGCATGTCTGTGATTAAAATGCTTCAATATCCTGATTTCATGTAGCCTCCGCACTGTCATTTGGTCATAAGCCACAACACTGGCCAATAACAGATCAGTTTTAAGAGTAATACTACAGGCAGAATCTTATTCTACTCAAAGGCACAAAAAGGAGGACAGGGACATCCATATTAGCAGAGGGAAACCTGGTCAGTGGAGCCACAGCTATTCAACTAAGGAGCCACTAGAGGTCTTGGTGAGTAGACTTTCCAGGCTCTGCTGACTGTAACTTGAGCAGAGACACCTGGATCATTTGCAGCCACGTGTCTTTAGAGGTCTTCATCTCAAAACGAGTTTTACTACAACAATCGAAACCGACTTATGTCCAGCCAAAATACAAATAGTACTATAAGAAGAAAAAAACAAATCAAACCAACGAAAAACCACAGGATGGAAAAAAGCCCCAACAACAGGCTCTAGTCACACTACTCCTGTTATGAATATACAGTGGCTGGGTTTGGGGGGATTTTTGGGGAGGGGCAGAGGGAGAAAAAAGTAAAATCAACTCTCAGCTTTCTTTTGAGCCTCTGACTACATGGGTTCTGACCCATGAAATCTAATAAAAAGACTGAAGTCTGTGACTGACTACCCTCAGATAAATATTTTATGCTACAATTTTAGTAGCACACTGAAAGCTCAACTCAAGCACTTCGCAGGTGGCAGATTTGTTTACACAGCATATATGCAGTAAAATCCAGCAGTATTTATCTTAGTTTTCAAAGGAAACTGTAATTGGCGAAAATGCTTCCCTTAAATTATTAATGGAGAATATACAAGACACTTACTACAAGAAACACTAGTGTTACATCTAGCTAAAACGCCAGAAAAATACCCAGCCATTATGGTTTTCACTTGAAAGTTGTTCTAACACAACCAACCATCTCCTACACAGACTGCTATAGAAGTATTTTTCACGTCCTAGCACATATTTATGCTAAAAACCAATATATTTTTAAAATTAATTTGCTCCTAATGACATTACCTCAGGACTAAATTGTGAACTGCATGACTTGAAATTACAGAGCTGCTGAAGTCTTGCATTTTGAAAATATAAGTTAGGTAGCAGAAGACTAAGAAGTATTCAGTCTTTCCAAAAATCTTTGGAAGAATATGACTAACACAAATAATGAGATATTTCTTGTCCAGACATTAAATAGAGGCGAGTAGAAACAAAGTTTAACATAAAGACACAAAGTTATCCATCAGATAAACACTCTGCCCTAGATTTAGGATATGCTAAGGAGTTGGTCTAACTTGAGAGCCTTTTGCCAGAGATTAGAGAGTAATTCTGACCTTGCTGAGACGCTGGAATAAGGACCTGTTGTGGCTGAGACTGCTGCTGCACAGTCTGCTGCGGCTGAGGTTGTGTGTGATGGTGGTGGTGATGATGCTGCTGTTGCTGCTGTTGTTGTTGCTGCTGTTGCACCTGCAACAAAAGCTGCTGCTCTTCTGAATGGAAGCCATCTACAGCCTTCGACTGCATCAGCTTGTTCTCCCAGAGCTAGTTTGGAAAGGGAAAAAAATTTACAATCTCTGTGTATCATTTGTACTCAACATGATTCATAACAATATAAAGACAGCACTCCAAAATTGGATTTGTTTTCACCATTTATCTTGTGCAGTCTACCTAGCCAAAAAGCCCTTAGGCAAATAGAGACTTGAAGAGGTAACTCCACAGAAGTAATGTTTTAAGAAGAGGAATTAAATATCCCTTAATAATTGTCAGTCCAAGCTTAACCTTTAACATTCTTTCTTTTGTCCAAGTGTGGAAGATTTCTAACCATAACAGAAGCATGAACTGAGATAAACTGGTAACTTTAAATGAGCCTTCGAGTTTTCACTTCTCTACTTCCTTTGTTACCTCTTTAATCACAAACATAATTATTTATTACAGCTTTGGCTCAAGCCATTTCTCCTTGGAACTTCTCAATAAAAGTTGCTTGAAGACTACTGCGTCATAACAAGCTTTAGCAGAAACTACCATTATATCTAAGATAATGCCTCTGTATAAGCATTTACACAGTTTCTACAACAGTATCAAATTCAGCTTCTCCAGCCCTTCAGTTCTTGATGTCAGCTGTCGTGTCTCCCAAGGAAAGCGACAGATGCAAAAAAAGCACCTCTTGCTGGCCGAACTACAAGTATTTTTACAAGTATTTTAATTTTAACATATTAAGAGTCAAAAAGCCAACAGGCACCCAGGACTCCGGATTTCAAATCCCACTTGGGGCTCCCTCTGCTTTCCTCTTCAAATCTTTGTTTCCCTACTGGTCTCTTTCCTCATTCAATCTTTTCTGATATCACTTGCAGAACACTAGTGTGACACAAACATCAAGGTGCTTTTCTTATAGCACTTACTCTGTTTCCACCAAGCCAAGTCACGGTTTCATGGAAAGAAGTCATCACCTGTTTCTGAATAGCCAAACTCAAAATTCCTTTCGCACTCCACCAATTTTTGTAATACTTTAAATATACTGATAGTGTGGGATGTTCCCCTTTCTGAAGAAGCCCCCATTCAACAGCTGAGACAAGCAGACTTTCCCAGTTTACTTTTATTTTATTCTTTTTTTCCTGCCTTTTCTCTTTCCTTTTGAAGGGCTTCTTTTACTCAGGAAGAATTTGAAGAAAGCCATAGGAAACCCATTCAAGTTAGGTCAACATCCTGCCTTTCTTTTGGACCCTTGTTAACAGTTCAGACCCACCGTATGTAAGGAGAGCTTTAGAAAAGTGGGATACACATAGTGCAATTATGTATCACCCCCCAAAAACAGTACTTCTGCAAACCACAAATCATACAGGCAAAAATCTGACAATGCAACTCCTCTTCTTCAGAAAGACAAAAGCATCAAGCAGAGCAGGTGTTTTATTTTTCCTGCAGGGAAACGTCAAGATTTGTCTGTCTCTAAAATAAATACTCTCTCCCTTCTTTTTAAAGATATAACATGTCAGAGACTGAAATAACACTGTGAACTTGGATGCCTGCTGTTAATGTCCAGTTTGACATGCCAGGTTAGGGAAATGAGGCGACCAAATCTCTCTGTACAGCAGTGAAATTCAAATGATATGGGGTTACAGATATGCAGAATAACACAACACTTAGCTCAGTAACAATTAGTATTTTTACAATGTACAACTGTAGGCAAATTCAAAATGCAATTGCTCTATTGGTCTATTAAAAAAAACAATATGAAAACCTTTTAAAGTTGCAACTTACTGTTTTGAGTTCCATAAGAACTTGTTCATCCACTCCTTCATCCAGAAAGACTTCTCTGACATCATTGATGACATCTTCAATTACAGACCTGTACAATTTAGGCTTTAAAACAAAGAAGTAACCAGTCAGCATTGTCTTGAAATAAATTTCTCACTTTAACATCAAAAGAAGACTCCCCCCACAAAAAACCTCCTGGAAACTGCATTACAGAATACACTGCATGTTTCCAAGCAACTAAAATATCCGAGAGGTATAAACCAGCAAGAACAGTTCAAACAAGGTGAAAAGGGAAGGGACTGTTCGCTATCTCCTGTGACATAAGTACAGCCCGAGTGTTTTCAAACCATGAGCATAGTTGAAAACACAGAAAAGGAGATTGTTTTCCATTCAGTAAATTTGTTTCCTGCTTGCTGATGTACATACTGAATATGCAAAAACATTTGCACATGTGCAAAACACTCATGGCAAAGAACATTAAAAGTTCAAAAGGATATTAGGTAAATACAGAGAAAAGAAACTTGTTAGTGCTTGCTACTTCAATGGGAACCAAGTATGTCTCTGATCTCAAAGTGAAAAACACTGAAGGCTCAGAAAACTGGAAGCGTTCATGTGAATGTCTTGTTCTTCCTTACACATCTGTTTACCGAAACTACATAAAACAGGATATTAGGCTAGACAGACTTCTGTTTTCAATCAGTACTTATGTTTTTATGTAAGAAATTTTTCAGGGGGAAATACTACAAATACATTATTATTCTATTATGCTGATTTTATGCCTAAACTGTCAAGGATAAAGTGAATTGCCAATTCACTTCAGGTTGCCGAAAGAAGTTGTGGAGTCTCCATCCCTGGAGGTATTCAAAAGCTTCCTGGGCAACTGGCTCTCAGTGGCCCTGCCCGTGCAGGGGAGTTGCAAGATGACCTCCAGAGGTCCCTTCCAAGCTCAACCACTTTGTGAATTTTAAAATGCAGGTGCAATAAAAATAAAATAAATTTAAGAAAATAATTCACAAGACCATAGAACAATTGTACTATGCACTTGCTGTACCTTTTAAACAGTACAGCTTGAGCCTCTCTACATATGTGAACCTCAATGGGTTTAAATATCTGCGCTACCTAATTACAAGGCAGCACTACGAGCTCTAAATCAGTGTTGATCAATCAGCAGCCTGTGAACCAGATATACTTCACTGACCAAGGCTGTTTCTTGGGCTGGAGATAGATCAATTTTAAACTGATCTGAAAGCAACTACAACTTTCTGTAAGCTGGTGTCCTCTACCCCATTCTGTAACTTCCTTCAGCAGTAAATCCCAAATGGTTCCACACACACCAGATATGTTGAATACTGGGAAAACAATCACTCTGCACTGGTGCAGTGGGGTCTGGCACCCCAGGACAGCTGTGCCCCCAGTACAAGTGCAGAAAACCTGCACCAAGCCCATGCAGCAATTAGTCCAGAGGTGTTGGAACTACACAAATTTACTGCACACACTCAAAGTATTTTTTCTATGCATACGGAGTCGATCAACACATCCCAGAAGTGTTGAACTTGTTACAGACGTGCTAAAGATTATACTGCACACGTGCTGCAGAGCTGTTACAGCTATGTTATGGAATAACGGAGGGGGAATAGTAGTACATGATCTGTTAATCCACGAAAAAAGCTGCATGGCTGATAAACACAAAAAGAAATTGAGTGTCTTTGCTTTTAAATGTTTAAAAACAAACCAACTTTTTAAATTGCAAAGGTATTACAAGAGGAGAAAAGAACTTATTTGGAAGCCTGCAACTAAGAACCAAGCAGCCTGATGGCTGCTTAGCATATCATACCCATAGATTTTAAAACAAACTCCTCCCTGGAGCATACTCAAGTGATTGCCTTATGAAAAAACTAACCAACCAACCAAACCAAAACGAAAAAGGGGGAGGTAGTGAAAGGGAGAGGAGATAAAAATAAAAAAAATAAATCAACCTTAACAAAACCCAACATACCACTGTTACTGATCAGACATCATTATTTTGGAAAACAGCATGTTATCTGTACCCAGTTTTTTTTCCTTCATTTTACACTTCCTCAGTTTGCCACTTTTCAGCTTTAAATTATGCTGCTGCAAATCAAATAGTTGAAATATTAAGAATTCATCCTTTAGTTACTTGTCGCTCAAAAAAAAAAATTCCTGGCCTCAAGTAACAGGGTAAGTTTGCCATTCTTGAAAACTACCTTTACAGCACCCTTGCCCAAAACTTAACTTCTCTGAAAGAAACACAACACACCAGACTACTTGCAGATTTTTTTTTTTTTCCAAACAGTACTGCATGTTCACATATCCAAGCTTCAAGTACGGCATTAACTATGCTTACAGAGATATTTGAAACAGACTTTCGAAGCCAGACTACTCTTCAGCCCTAATATTTTAAGTCTGCACAATGAGTAACGTAAAAATACCAAGCATCATTAACAGGATTATTTTCCCACTTAGATTTAATTCATATCAGATGCAAAAAGACATTCTACTTAATAACAATTAAGTCCCATTATTTCTATAATTAAACAAATTGCATAAAGCTTATACAATTCAACCAGCACAGAAACGATACCTAAACTATTCCACAACCGTTCCTTATTGTATTAAAAGCATCTGTTTCTTAATGCCAAAACCACATTCTGCAAATAAGCATACTTAACCTCAGGCATGTGAGTTACTTTACTTAAGTCAAGAGAACTACCTCCATGTCTGAAATTACAATCAAAATTTCTACAGGACGTAGACTGCATTTTCTCCTGACATCACCTATTGGGCCCACTTTTCTACTAAAACATGTTTTACACAAAAAGGCCCTAAGAACTTCCACCAGCAGTTACTGCCTCCTATCTCCACAGTCATGCATTTTTGTAAGGTTTATCTACAAAGCTTCCTCAGCCTGTAAAGCCCTAGGGGAAAAAAAAAATAAAAATCAACATTCAGATACAACAAACTGATCCTACAGCCCAACAGTTCTGCTTGGGAATGTTTCCTTTTTCTCCCTATCTGTAGTAAGAGAAAAAACAAATCCAATGAGTAGGATACTGGTTTTAGTGTCCAGCATTAGTTTAGCACGAGCACAGAGAGGCAGGTTAGGAGCACAGCTGCTCACTCCACGCATACTCCTTCTACACAACTCCCAACAGCCCAAGCGAGTGGAAAAGCCCCCCCAAAAGGCAACAGCACCACAGGGATGTGGGGAGATGGTGTAATCCAGGTTAAGGATTTGGTACTCAGGTGTACCCCTCTGCAGGAGCCACAAAGGACACTGGATCTAAAGATGGGCCAGAATTTTTGGATGCTGCTCATGCCACATGATGACGCATGATAGACCGGTGGCTGTATGATTGGAAGGATGGGAACAGAGAAGAAAACAGCTGCACGCTTATAATGAAACAGCATCTGTCTGATTTCACCTATGCATGTTTACATACTACTCAGAAAAATCCTGTCTGGTTGAAGACACTCTGTTGTGTACCCTCCTTCCCAACACCCAGCCCAGGAGGATGCACAGGCTTCCACAGAGGGAGCAGCAAGGCCTTCAAGAGCCATCCATAGTGGAATTTTGAAGAATTTCACACAACGCTCTTTTCCTGCCTCAAGAGAGGCAAATCCACCAAGTAAAATTACAAAACATCCTTAAGCCCTGGTCTTTAAAAGGAAGTACACTGTATTGTTTTAGATACACACTAAGTGTTGGCTTTAAGCATTATTTATACGATGCTCAAGCTGTTTATACAAACGACCTAAGACTCCAGAGCTGAATGACAAAATTATTTTCATACACTTCTACCTCAAAAAATAAACATGGGAATACAATTACTGGGCAAATCTAAAGATGGGATAGCAGGTGAGCTAAGCTTTCCAATAAATTTCCGCATTCAGTCAGAGAAAGCAATGAGAACATAATGGAAACTTTAAAGATTGCTATTAAAATAATCATGCTTTCATCTGGTTTACATTAAAGTGCCTCCCTCATAAAGGCTACATTGCTGTAAACTTCAAGCTCTTTTAAGAGCAAAATACTCAAATCACTCTTCAATAAACACTATTCCAAACACTTACTATAGATTAAAGACAACAATTAAAATTCCTGATTTATTAGATACAACCACAAACACAGAGAAAAGATTTGAAATCTAGTGCTTCCCCCTCTGGGAACATAAGGAAACAATTATATTTCACTTTCTCTGTGCATCTTGTAAAGAAAACTCCGGAGTATGGTGCGACTGCTACACAGGCACACGCACTCCAAACCCAAGGAGCAACCAGCCAGCTATTTTAAGAAACGCCACATGCCTTTGGGGGCTCACACTTCCTACATTCCTCCCGTTTCAAGGATACAAAAACTGCATCTCTTTGGAATTATTATCACAACACTTGCCATTTCAGCAGTTTGGGTTTCCAATAACCGACACATTATGGAGAGAGACACGGCGGCACGCTTTGTGCATTTGACAGCGGTTTGTTCCCGGTTGCTTCTGCTGTTATCCCTGAAATGTCGCTAATCTCTCTCCTGCCTGTGCAGCTACAGCTGGAAGCCAGCTTTGTGACAGCCAGAAGAGCCACACTGCAAAGGTAGCTAGTTTCAGTCACGATTAACATCAAAGATGTGCGTAAAAAGAAGCAACACAATCTACACTGTAAGCATTAAAATTTGAGCCTTTTTTCATAGCATCATGGACTTTTACAATCAACTACCTTCATCACCTGCAAAATCTTATACTGCTTGTAAGTGTTAATGTCATTTACTTGCCCTTCATTAGGAAGACCCGAATTTTAGCAATTCAGATTTGATCAGATGCTGACATGATGCTATTGGCGCATTAGGCTCAAGGTCTACCTTCCTAAAGTTATCCCCTGGCCGGTGTGTTTCAAAATGTTCCTGTTCATCTTTGGGAACCCCCAGGGCAAGCAGTGCGACCCTTGCTATTGAACAAGACCTGAATTTGACAAAGTTGACCATGCACTACTGCACGGCTTTACTACTTCACTGAAAATGAGCCGAAATCATACCTACATGAAGCAGGTTCATTTTAAGCTTGGCTTTTGCCATTCCAAACACAATAGTCAAAGACAGACACCTTCCAAGAGAACTACACAGAAGTTATGCCAGTGTAGAAATATAGCCTAGAGAAAGTAAGTCCTAGTGTATCGCTGAACCAAAGATATTTACAAGCACTCTGGAGATTATTCACAAAAAGAAATATATATAGCTAATTCAGTACTAACTTGGTCAAAAAAGAGATTTACTATACAGAAATAGATCCTTTTCTTGCAATCAAAAAATGAAGCCAAAAGTTTATAAGCAGAACAACTAACAGATTCAGACCGCACACATTCAATACACATTCTATAACTGCCCCAGGTGTAACGGCTGACTATTTTCCTAAAATTTCTGATACAAAGCCGGACAAAGTATCAAAGCACTGATGCCAGTCTTCAATTGCATGACTTTAACTCACAGACAGGTCTGTAAAATTTCAGATTTGGAGAGGAAAACCAGGATGCTTCACATTTGTATACTGTTTTGCTGTACAGCAAATGCTGCAATTAAACCAAGTATCAGTGAAAATTCTGAAACCTTTGCCTGGACTGTAATATAGTATTTGTACACTTGTTGGCTTTAGTCACCAGGAACGCACAGAAGTCACCCAGCAGCATCTGCAACCTCTGACCCATAGACAAAACCTGGACACTAACATTACTTGTAGGGCAACAGCTGTCGCCAGACCTTGGCAAAGCGCCACAAAATAAGTACCACATCTCTTAAATTTAACCTACTGGGTAAGGGCCGTTCAAACTCTTTTACTTTCCCCATCCAGCAGAAAAAGACTAGAAGAGTTCTATGAGAGCACAGGAAGGCATGGCTCGATGGATGCTAGGGGCAAAAAATAATTTGGGGGGGAGAAAAGAAAAAAAAGAGAATGAAGAAGAAGAAGGTAAAGGGTTTCAAATGCAGGAAGGGATGAAACTCCTCTTTGTGTGATGGGTAAGAGCAAAGGAAAAGTCCATTTACACCACACCGGCTACGAGACGCCCCCGCCGGAGCCGGCAGAAAGCACCGCCGCTCGGCGGTGACGAGGCCGGGCGTCGCGGAGGGAAGAGAAGGGAAGGAACGGGAAGGAAAGGGAAGGGAAGGAAGATGGGAATGGAACCCCGGCGAAAAGCCCGGCCGGGATCGCAGGGAGAAGCCGTCGGCCTCAGCCGGCGAGGAATGCACCTCCCAGCCGGCGCTCGGCGGCTGGCTCCCTATTTAAAGGCTGATGTGGTGTTTAAATGGAGAGGCGGTGACGTGGGGCTGGAAAGCACCTTCCCATCCGAGCAGAGTCTATATTAGAGAGCGGCAATAGCTCTATATAAACAGGGCAGCCACAGGGAGGAGGAACACAAGGCGCAGGCAGGCAGAAAAGCAGGGGGGAAGCCATGATGGATCCTGAGAGCCACAAACAAGGGGGCCGAGCCCTCCCTCCGCCGCCACCGGGACGCCGGGTTTGTCTCCTCCAGCGCTTCGGGGC